>BLKR01011373.1:0-33816 GCA_011170035.1 Teleogryllus occipitalis
AATAGCAAACATTCGTTTCGGTACATTTTTCAGTTTTAGAGAAATATCATTTTGTCACTCAATAGATCTTCATTGTATTAATTGTAATAATTAATTAATTGTATTGTAATAATTTTTTCAAATATACAATTTGTCCGATTTGTTACACACGATTCAAGCAGGAAGCTTTAAGTTAAATTTACTATGCGCATGAATAATATGAAACAATTGAATATTTGTAATATTGAAAAATTAAAACATTGTATGGAAAAAGACTTACAATGTTTTTAAGTACACGTTGCAAAGGTTGCGATAGCTCAGTGGCATCGTTACTGTTTTCCCTGTAACGTTACTGACCGCGAGGCCCTAGAGTTCGAGTTCCGACGTTGGCGAATGTTCGACTGTGGTTACATATGTAGGTCGAAAATCTTTGGAGCCGTTTTTAAGAAAAGTTTGAAAATGCTTCCCAGGGGCTTCAACTAAATTACCCCAAAATTTAAAGAATTATTTTCAAAATCGCAGGGCCTCGATTCGGGCCAGATCGAAAATTAGTTTTGACCAAAATTCTACGAATAGTTTACACACTAGTGTTCACAGAGAAACAGACAGACAGACCAGCGGACACATGGACGGAGAGACGGACGTTTTGATATAATAACAACACTCTCTTGGTAACTTAAGACCCCAAAACGTGTAATTCCATTAAATTCTCGACATCGATTTACTGCAATATTACATACATACCTCTCTAAATATTACTTTTGTTACTCCGAATGTTTACGAGAAAGTAAAAATAAATATATAAATAAATACACTTTCACACACCACAGAGTAGGTTACACGCAAAAAAAGAATAATTACAGAGCCCGAATTCCTGCCCGTCAGAATACAGTTGTAATGGTATTACATAATCAAGGCGTTCCACCAACTATGGACCACCCCCACAACTTCTAAACGGTTCAGGATATCGAAATGAAGTGTTTGCTGAATAATGCGGAATCATGGGGCAAGTAAGGAGCCTTAGAGAAATTATCTATAATATTTTTAATTTTCGAGAAATATAATAATCTTCGATTTTTTCAATGGAAGTATATATTTTTTTCACTAGCAATGGATAGACCATGAAAAGAGGATTAAAATGATGTATCATTTGCTAATATTTTGATAGTAACTTGAGTATAAAATTAGGCTTTCTGACATGTGATTTTGAATTAAACGGGTAATCGTGTAGCAGATCTTGCAACTCTCGCTTTTGGGGAAGGTGGCCATCATGACGTCTAGACTGTTGCGTCTTGACTGAGAGGGGTGGCAGTGGGGGATAAGAGGCATAACTACAGTAATTCTTAGTGATGGCACAGACATCACACTAAGAAATACCAATTTTGACAATCAGAATGGGAGACATTTTCCATTTATTTATTTTGATTTAACTTGCCTTCTACTAAAATTTCAAAACATTGATCGTTCCAAAGAACGATATAAAAAGTTGGTAACGTAAAGAAGATGTTAATAATAATAAATATCTTTTCAAACTGAATAAGAAGCCAACCACCGTCTCTTCGTTGGTAAATGTCATTTTTAATTAAAATGATCACTCGTCCACTTTGCAACCATACGACTGCTGTTCTTGAATGGAAAAGAAAACTGTACACTTCCATCTTCTGCATTTTCAAGTTTGAGGCAGCACTTGGCTGGACGCTATGAAATGAGTAACTCTCTAATCAGAATGAACAGTAGCGAATGCAGATATGCATTTTTGTTAAAGTTTTGTAGTTACACTGATAGAACTGTCAAGAGTATTTCAAGTTTTTATTACTTTGTTCTTCTGGTAGTACGTGTTTAAATAGGAAGTTAAGTTACTGTGAATAATAAGAGAAAATGTCTACGTATCTATTATTTGATGAATTAATCAAGATATTACAATGAAAATCTTTAAGAATTCATTCGCTTCCCATATATTAAAGTGATAGCTTGTTTCTGCACTGAGTTCGAGTTTTGTAAATTTAGAAATGACCTTTATAATTATTATTATTATTATTAATATTATTATTATTATTATTATTATTTTTATTATTATTATTATTATTATTATTTTTATTATTATTATTATTAATTTTATTATTATTATCGTTTTCGCTACAATATTATTATTTCGTTCTTTTCGATTATCGTTGATTTGGAATTTCAGAAGAAGAAAAGTTCAACTCAGATGAACAACTGGGAAAAAATTCTCATTCAGATCGTTAAAATTGATGTTTGTTCATATGTTTTTCATGTCAAGATCATGAATTGCTGCAATTACACCTTCATCCTACACGGCCATCTCTCTCACACTCCTCTCTTCACTAAACAGTATCAACGTCGCGAAGGCCACCTTCCCAAAACGGCGACTGTTGCACAGGCTACCCGTTTACTTGAAAATCTGATGCCAAAAAATCTAATTTTATACTCAAATTACTCTTAAAATACTAACATATGATAAATCATTTTATTCCAATATTCATGATGATAACATTGCTGATGAAAAAATATATAGTTCAATTTAAAAAATCAGAGATGAATAAATTTCTCGAAAACTAAAACTATTATAGAGAATTCCTCTACCAGCATGTTACCTGCCCCAAGATTTTGCATTGTTCAGCGAAAACTGCAACTCGATACCCTGAACCGTTTAGAAGTTATGGGGGTGGTCCATATTTGGTGGGACACCCGGTATCATATAAACATTAGAGACCCTATGTAACTTGATCGATGATAAATGAAAGCGATTGCTGTATACTAAGCGAATGAATAGGGATGACTAAATACGTCTCGTAGTGGAAACCTCGAAATGTTTACTTTTCATAGCGTCAATTTCGGGTAGCTATATTTTCTTAATTAAACCCCAAAATATCCAAGCAATTATTTCAAATTAAATAAAACTACAATTTTATTGACAATAATACTAACCTGATATGACTTTCTACAAACAATTATAAGGAGATGTGAACTTCTTCATCCTAAATTTTCATCCTAAATCGTTACTTTTAATTTTAACGATTATGTTAATGTTTGCTACTCAGAGACGCGGAGCACGCTCGAAAGAACACAATAAGTAAACGAAATTGAGGATATTATGATTATTACGTCGTAGTAGCTTCATTGTTGAAATGACGACTGATTCTTTCATAAGAGATTTTCTGTGTTTCATGAAGATGACCTCGGCGTATACGTATTTCGAAGACGTGTAAACTTCCATGATTTTGACGCGATAAGCGATGACCTCAAATAATCCACTTCGATTCAGAAAGTAGTGTCAAAAATCATTGGCGTGTTAGTGTCGAATGGAAAAGAATGCGTCTAGGAATTGTTCTGAACTTGGAATAATTGAATTTTAAAAACATGTTTATTTGCAAACTTTGCACCTTCATTGAAATTTACTTAACTGCATACGTAAGTTCACATTCCTTCAATTACAAATGTCCATAAATAAACATATGTCAATACAATATTATAATAGTATTATTACTTTTTCGCATATTCCATGCTGATGCTATATGCTTCTAAAGGCAGCAGACTTACTGGTTAGAATGAAATTGTGAATGTTATAACAATGTATTTCGTATTTGGAACGTGTGAATACTGAGGAGCCGGAAGCTTTAATGTCTACATTTATACGTCAAGACAGTTAATGCAAAATTATTGTTTTCTTGTATATTTAATTTGAAAAATTTTCCACAATTTTATATGTAAAGAATTGGCTTCCTAAGAAGGTGGATAAAGGCTTTCTCGAGGGAAAGCGAATGTTACGATTTACGCTTACAAGCTCAGCCTATTTCGCCTTGAAACGTGTGGAGGAAGGACGCAATTTTCACCGGGAGGTATTTCTGGAAGCCAATTGATGACTCTTTCTTGCTCCCAAGTTGAAGATTGTTCGGTAGCCGACTCGAGTAGTATTTTAAAATTTATGTTGTAATTGTTAAACAAATGGAACTTAAAGTATTTAGAATAAAATGAAAAATTAAGGAGCTGAAAACCAGGAATATCTAACCAGCAACAATTTTCGTGGCAATTAATGGAAGCGTTGTGGACGCTTGTCCCCTCCACCCCGTTAGGAACTTCAAATGTATTTGCCGGAGAAACTAAGCCAGCCGTTGCAAAACGGCTTATAGAAAAGCTTAACGTGGGAACTGCCAAAAAAATAGTTGCCATGACATGCTAATTTCTTATAAACACTTACGTATCTCGAAAACGAAAGGAAGCGCTAATCGGATTGCGGAATTTTACATCTCGTTTAAAGGCAATTTTAAAAAAGCAATACGTTTTTTTGTAAAATTTAAAATTTTATAAACAATTTCCAAATTTTGCAATTCTAAAGTGGGAAGGGTTTTCTGATGTCCCAGAACCAAAAACTGCGAATTAACAATTTTGCAACAATTAACATTTTTATAAACAATTCCGAAATATGCGCTATTCGTGCCGGGGAGTGTCCCCAAATTGCCCCTGATTTGATGATAGCAAAATAACAATTTTGACATGAGATGCAAATTAATTGCTTAATATCTAGTTTAATTGTTACTTTAATGATAAATATACAGCTGGTCTTTGAATTTTACTTTCTTTTATTGAAATGGTTCCCTAGAAGTCCTAACGATTCGAGAAAGACAGTATTTTGCATTTTTGCAAATGTAATATACATATGAACAATTGAAAATATGCAATTATAATCGTTTTTCTTATCGCAAAATTCTGTAGAAAACTGGTCATTTGATAAAGTTCATAAATTGCGTTTGGACAAGAATATTGGAATTTAAATATCTATAAGAACGTAATTGTTCTCAAATTAGTGTTATTTTATCTGATATCAATGTGATTTCTTCAAAAAGAATTGTGTTAACAGTGGTTAAGTGCTATGAGTTCATATATATTTCAATGAATTTACTTTCATGTTCATTGAAGTGTTTCTTTCATGTATTTTTCATTTGAAAATACTTCCACATCTGAACTGGCGGCGCCCGCCATTTTGTACGACGTAATTTTGTTAGGGCACTCCCCCCTGCGTTGAGATTGGCTACGATGGTTTGTGAGGCTCCGCCTGCGACGTTTCGTCATGACAAGGGCTGTCCAAGCCGTGCAAAAGCTGAACTTAGCCGCAGACGGCCGCGATCAATTTATGTTTCCAGTACTGTACATTGTCACCCATTTTCTTAAAAACGGTACTAAATCATTCAAATAATCTATCAATATTTTCATTTCGAGAAAATCTAGATATAACAGCAATGATGCTTACTGAATGGTCTAAAAACCACCTGTTTCAAGTCATCATAGTATAGGTTTTGAGAGATGAGTTCCGAACAAAGTGTCTCGAGGTATGACGAAAGCCATCTAGTGCTTTCCATATATTAAATGCACCGCGTTACAACACACCTTCTATGCATAATTCTGATTGTAGTATTATAATGCCTCTGAGGAAATTTGAGCTGCTTTCCAATCTAATGAGTCGACGATTACGGGTTCGGGTTCCATGTGAGGCATAGATGTTTTTATCACATGTTTGGGGTGTGATTTTGGCATGGATGTCTTTCCCATACAACTACATTTTTTTAAACATTCATGAACATCATCAATTTTCATTACCAACCTATCATCCATCATGCATTGAAAGGCAAATGCAGCCTATCGAGTGGTCAGTTGTCCACGAAAAGAGAGGACATGAAGGCATAATCTTTTTCCACATATGTTCAGAAACAATTATTCATACAAAACAGCATACTCTATGATGTTGGGTTGCGGATTAGCTAGTCAGTGAGAAAAAAACTACATTGTCCAGGCTTAAAATCATTACTCAAAATCTTCTCCCATTCGCTTGTGGATACTTTTATTTATCATCCAACTATGTGCTGTAAATGAATAGAGAAGAGTTTCTGGAGATCAAGAAAACTTGGGGAGATTTTAATTCTCCCCCTACGAAGCTCGGTTTTTTCGGTTCATTGACGAAAATAAATCAAATCACGTTACATAGGCACTTCCGATTGATGAATTGATTATTTAGTGTTTCTGGGCGCGTCAACTGCTAAGGTCATTAGTCTTGTAAGTACATGTAACATTTTATCACGGAAGGTGGATATGCTCTTCTACCGCTCTATGCTGAAATCTGGCGCTGATATATACATCGGCTCGCGGGGTTTTCCTTAATTATGGATCTCCCACCAACAGCACACCGCCTCAGCCGGAACACGCTCTAAGTTCCCGACTGTTCTTGCGACATGTGTGACAGTGCAGTGCATGTAAGTGTAAGTGTTTAAGGGGTGAGTACAGGATATGAAAGATCGCGTCCGTGAGGCAAAGAGGCAGTCCGTGACCCGTTTGTTACGGTATGCTCCGGCATTCACCGGGTATACGCTAGGGATGGGCGATTATTAAATAATAATCTACTAATATCTAATCGACGATTTTTTATTAGATTAATATGAATCGATTAATCGTTTCGAATTAATCGAATAATCTTATATAATCGATTCATTTTTCACGTGTTTTAAATAATGTGTAAAAGGCGTAAAATCATTATTTTTTTCATTTGTAAATGAATTAATCGTTTATTAGTTTTTCAGAAGCACGGCACGATTTAATTAATAATATTTATTTATTATTTATTTAAATAATTCATTCCATTCCATTCATAATTACATTCCACACACGTACTCATGAGAAACATTTTGTAACTGAATTTAAAAGGAAAATAGTGGTAGAATGTTTAGATACAGAAACATCAATAAGTGTAATCTAACCACGTACTTGATTGAGGATGATTTTAGGAAAACTGGTAATTCTGACTCTTCCTTATTTTATACTGAATACAATACCATCACTAAAATAATAGATCATACACAGTGACTTGACATATTTTTTTACTTTTACTAACATGAAATTAATGGCGTATGTTTGTCTCTATTTTGTTTTGCACTTGGAGAGATATGAACAAACGAGAAATTCCGTTACTTAAGTTCTAAAGGAGAGATGTATTTTCATATTTTGCTTGTCTTGAAAATTAATATCTGAATTAAAATAATCGAGCTAAAACTCGAAAAAATTAATCGATGTTTTCATTAATCGGTGTAATAATAATCGATTTCAATTTTTCGATTAATCGTATAAAATAATCGATTGTTTTAATAAAACCGCGGTTAAATCGCCCAGCCCTAGCATACGTACTTCGCACTTCCAAACAGTGGATTCTGAGTAGATGACACTCTGCAAGATTCTGACATCCGAAGTTCCATTTCGTGGTATTACAAAGGCTGCCTTTACGTTAGCGATTACAAAAGAGCCGCGCCGGCTACGGAGGCTTGGACGGCGTGGCTGTGGCGTGCCAGCGTGCGCCGGCGGCGGGCCGTGCGTTGCCGTGCCCCCCGCCCACACCGCCTCCACCCGCGTCGTGACAGTGGCTCGGCGGGTGGCGCGCGTCCAAAGGTTAAGCTCTCCGCGTTGCGTCACGCGCGTTGATTGCGTGTATCGGCAATAAATAGTCCTCGCGGCGGCGTTCGTGGCCCGGCGGCGACGACGGTAGCAGACCCGCGAAGCTGTGGTGGTGCCCGGGGAGAGCGGTCGCCGGGTAAACAAGGTTTTCCCGACGGAATTGGAGCGGTAGGGGCTGCTTAGGGTCAGATTGGACCCATATTCCGCCGAATTCGCGTTTACAACCGAATATTTGAAACCCTCACTTAAACGCAAGTACGATCGTTCTGCATCCGACGTTTATTTATTTATTTATTTATTTACGTCAAAAAACAGTTAAAAACTGCGTATGACGGGCTATGGGGAAAAGTGAATTGTGTGCACATTTTCAAAATTCTGTGATCCCTACACTAAATCATATACTACTTAAGTTTTGAATTTTGAGAGGAGAAAAAAAACAAAAAAACTCCCATGTAATAAAATCGATTTTCAAGGATAAATAAGCAATAAATTTTGAATTTTGAAAGGGAGAAAAAAAAAACAAAAAAACTCCCATGTAATAAAATCGATTTTCAAGGATAAATAAGCAATAAATTTTGAATTTTGAACATTTTGAACAAAATTTTGAACATAAATTTTGAACGTTCTGGTGAGCACAGCAGAACTTCAAAATCTGCAGAACGGTATCAAATGAACTTGAATTATTAGGCCGAACTACGCTATTCAACATAGACGTAGACAAACGATTTTTCGTAATTTATGAACAAGCCCTGTGGAAGATATTATCCGAAATTACTGAACGACTATTCAGATGAAATTGATGAAGTAGGTTGCTGATAGTTTGTCAATCGTGAACTACTTCTCTTCAATGCAGCATGAATAAGAAGTTTCTTTTAAAACATAACTCTTATGTTATGTCAAAAAAGCTCTCATCGATCATTATTAGTCCTTTCGCTTCCATTACATGTCACCAACACGTAATGATTTGAAGGCGAATGCATGATAAAGTCAAATACCAATACCGTTCACCTGAATCAGTCAGTCTTTTGCGCATGCATTTTTCTGCGGTGAAACTGTGATCCCCTCTGACCGCACCATTAGGGATGGCACGTAGAGAAGCGGCCATCATGCTTGCTTTCTACCTCTGTGCACCGAAATTCAAAGTAGTCCATGTGGAATTTGTGGTGGAGTGCGTTCGCCGTACGTTTCCTAGAGTTTCTCCCGCTTCCCTAACCTCTTATTGCCTTTGCTATCTCTTCTATACGACTCTGTGAAGAAAATTTTTGTTCTGACTTTTTATTGGTCTTACCTATTCCCCTGCTTCCCATTGCCTCTCCCTTGCTTCGCTTTCCATCTCTCTCCCTTGTGTATCCCCTGCGTTTTCCCTCATCACATTTCTCTTTTACTTCGTCAATTGCTCCATCAACATTCATGACATATAAGTTTTAATATTGCATACCCATCAAATAATTTATCCATCATAGGCTTGATTAAAGACTTCAGGTCTGGAATCATAAAAAAGTTTCAAATTAAGGTGTGTGCTTCTTGTTTCGCGATTCAATTTCTTGTAGAGCAAGTACATTTGTATTGTTGTAGTCAACTCTAAAGTGTTCAACAAAAAATTAAGCAATTATTTGGGAAAGAAGTATCTTGTTCGGTAAACGCATCTGATAGTGTTGGAGAATTGTTTAAATATGGTCACATCAATGTCTGAGACATTTTTAAACACATTTACGTGTCTAGACACGTAAATGCGTTTCCCTCACAAATTATTGCGAGATAAAATACTTTTCACATCAATTTTCGAGGTTCTGAAAGTCACATCAACACAGTAAGACACAACTCTCACAAATTATATACGTAAATGTTTGCTATTTGACAAACCTTTAAGAATTAAACACCAAAGTAAGTGCCCTTGCAGCACAAAAAATCGACCCGCAGATCAAGACACACCCATCTAACTTTCAGCTTTATTATGATATTATGGTTCTAGTTCTTTAGCATGTAACAATGCGTAGGACGAGCAAATGATTTGGTGGATTAGTGAAAATAATACCGATATTTTGTGAATAATGTTGGATCAATGATGAGGCAGAGCAGAGATGAGGTTAGGAGAAAATGAAGAGGAGAGGTAATGGGGAGAAAGGAGAGTGATAAGCGATGGTGCGGCAGGGGAGAGGCGGAATGATCAAGACAATGAAAGATAACAGAAATGTCTAGCATACATTAATAGGCGATAACAAACCATGCAATCTACTTGAAATCAGATATCTCCGGCGGAGTTTCTAAAATTTACACAGGATAACCAACGTTCAGTGTTAGTAGATATCAATCGCTCTATTCCTATGTTGCAATTAATGTTACGAGAGAACATCATGGCTTAATAAATTATATGAATCCACTTATCTAATTTATATTCGAAATAGATATTTGTAAATCCGCAATACGATATATATATATATATATATATATATATATATATATATAAATATATATATATATATAATCATTAAAATCAAAGTAAAAAATGTATATAGTATAATACTTGTGTGCAGAAAAAAGGCACTATCCCACAGGCGCGGATCCACGGGGGGGGGGGGGAATAAGGGAAATCCCCCCCCCAAAAAAATTGTCAGTCAATGTTCATTTCGAAATGGGAAACCATAGAATAGTATTGTGAAAGTCTAAAAATAAAACGTAATATTCTTATGTTGTATGATTAAATAAAATAAATAATCATTTTAATATTTTCCTAGAATATTATATTATATTATATAATAAATTATTTGCCATATTTAGGATATATATTATACACTAGAGAAAAGAGTGAGAGAAAATCCCCCCCCCCCCAAATATACTTTCTGGATCCGCGCCTGATATCCCACAATGGTGACATCAAGAAAGTCCAAAATTTAATATAATTGTTGAAAAACGTAGTAGTAAATACAACAATATTTATTCTTCAATTCATAATTAATGTTGTTTCAGATGAGTAAATGTTAAATATTATGTTTCTAAGAAATTAGATTAGTACAGTTTGTCCCTATATTTAGCAATCACTTTATTTGGAGTTGTAGAGGACATGAGGAATGCATATCTCCGAAAAAAACTGAAAATCATTAGTCCACGTCCACTTATATATCTCATTAATCTTAGATTCTCCATATACCAAAGGACATCTATATAAACACGATGTAATAGTTTCATTAAATTGAAATACTATAGTTCCGCAGGCTGAATCCGCATTTTGAAGTATAGTTAATAAACATATTGTCAGACTTATGCAACCTTCAAAATATTAGAAAAGTAGTAATTGGATCTTTTCCCAGCGAGATGTATGTCCTAACATGGTATAATCAGATACTACACAACATTTTACCCAAACCAGAAGCGTACCACAATGATAAAGAGAAAACATGACAAAAATCAATACGGCACATTGCGAAACGCTGATTTCTGAATATCACAAAAGAGACAATTGTGCGCTTTCTGTATGCCGCGACCACTCACGTAAGGTAGTTCAAGAAAGGAAATATCCGTCAGCTAGTACACTGTACAATTGGAGAACAAATGCGCAGTGAGAAATTACAAGCATAATTGCTTTCAGGCCAAAACAACTATGGAACTATCCCCTTTCCTTATGGCGACTAATGTACTGGCGAATGGCAATGCTGAAAAACGACGAACAGGTAATATACTCTTCTGCTGCATAACTGTTTCTATACAATTAGAGACTATACTGATCGTCTGAAAGAAAAAAAAGGTTTACTTAAACAAAACAAATATATAGTATAATGAATTAGTTTACATTTGTATTGTATAATTTTTTTAAAAAAGACACAATGTCTGTAATAAGAAATGTACTTCAGCTTCCGGGTCAATGACCCCCATCTCGATCGGATTTTTGTCCAGTTTTCCTGACCCATTGAGCAAATACTGAGATGGCCTCTTGATTTGCCTCTGGACGTAAATGTAGCTTCACTATGCGCACGTTTTCTTGAGCTTTCCTTTTGCTCGTAGTGGTAGTAGAGCTTAGGGTGAGTTTCTATTTTATTAGCAATATAGAAAAATCAAATCTGCGGTTCATTTACCATTAC
This sequence comes from Teleogryllus occipitalis, assembly GCA_011170035.1. Taxonomy (NCBI): domain Eukaryota; kingdom Metazoa; phylum Arthropoda; class Insecta; order Orthoptera; family Gryllidae; genus Teleogryllus; species Teleogryllus occipitalis. The sequence goes on from BLKR01011373.1 coordinate 11,511, forward strand.
AAATAAGTGTTCTATAACTCTGAAACGAAAATATCTAGTTTTTGAAATGTTAATCTCTCGCTTTTTAAAATTTATTATTATTATTATTATTATTATTATTATTATTATTATTATTATTGCTATTATTTTTTCATCTTTCAACTATTAATAGCTACATTGTTGGGGTGGGATTCTGAAACTCAAGGAAGCGTGGGCAGATGGTTTTCTTCCCCATATGTCACATACAGTTTTTTACTGTTTTTGACTAAATAAATGTCTAAATACTCGAACCACGCAGCAGAGCAGAGGACGGACAGGTTGCCAGGCGAACATCATACGGCCGAGAAATAACAATACCCAAGATACAACACCACTATCACTTTTGTGACACAAGTACACCCGCTCCCACAAACAACTGTCAACACTCGCCCCAATGTTTTGACGGTGAGGACCGTCGCAGCTGCGCGGTGAGGACGGGCACACCCGCGCGACCACGTCATGCGCGTCGTCGGGAAGGGTCGCGGAGATGCACACGACACTTGACGTAACCCCAAACGAAACCAGGGGCGTCAGGCCAGGCACCCGCGCCGGTCCTGCGACGGGGCTGTTGTGACCAATCCAGAGACTCGTGACGCACGCGTTGAAGTAAGCAATTTGGGTGAGAAAGAGTTATTGTTTCCATATCTCGGCAACAATCCAGGCGCGACTCGCTCATCCTGACTGGGTACAAATTAACCTAGCTTTCGGTTGAGACAGCGGGAACGCCAATGGTGTTTCGGCATTAAAAATGCGTCACCATCAACGAAGTTATTGCTGACTATCTATGTTATTGCTTATTATTTATGTGTGGTGCGTACGATGCTATCTTCTATGCAAGTAAAATGATACACACTGTATAATAATAGATCATTAATTCTGGTTCAATAGCCTTCTCGTATGATGGTCCCAAAGTATCAAACAACCGATAACTGATTTCACGGGACAATTTTAAAATGATGATTGATAAGTTAATAATGCTGTGTGATACATTGTGGTTTTCCTTTTTATTCTAAGTCGCAATCAAAAAGTGAAAATCAACCCCGCTATACACCTGGAACCACATCCACAGCGCAGAGAAAGACGCACCTGAGAGGTCTGATGGTTGTCACCTATCCGCGTCATTTCTACGATTCATAGTAGAAAAACAGCGCAAAAATCTGTATGTAAGTCCATAAATGTACATGAAACGGGACCGCAAAAGAGATTTCAACTTTTCTGCCGATTGTATGGGTACATAGAACCCCATTAAGTTAGAGCATCCCCCCAAGGTCGAACTGTTCGACAGTAATAATGAAATCCTTTAAAGGCGCACAGCCATCATCTCCATTTTGTTTCCTGCCGACACGGGGCATTTTACTTTCAACAAAAAATCGAGCGTGTGATCTAGTAAGTCTACATTATTCTAATATGGTCACCATAATCACGCAAATCCCGTACCTCAAAGTCTACCACGGTGGTGCTTAGAGGTACTATGTCCAAACGCGAAAGCCCGAAAACTACGGATTCGGGTCCGGCTTAAGGCAAGACTGTTTTCACAATATGATTGTGATTTTATTCGCTTTCCTATAATTCCCCGTGTTTCACATGAACATCCTCCCATCCGTAATTATGCTCGTACCATCATCAGTCATCCCTCACATTCACTCTACTATCAAATGATAGGGCGATGGCAATGCCAAGCCATCTCTATGTTCATCTGCTGATTGATTGATTATTTCGTGTTTTGCGGGCGACTCAACGGCTATGGCTGTTAATCCCGAAAGTGCAGTGCATGTTTTATCACGGGTGGTGGTGGTGGTGATGTTTTTTCCAAGTTGGACGGTGAGGTCTGGCACCGACCTACCCGTCGATTTGTGGGGATTTCCTCATCCAGGTCTCCCCCACGAGCGGAGCACCATCCCAACTGGGACAAGCTCTAAGATCCCGACTAGTCTCCCGAAATGTTGGTAGTGTAGCGCAGGGAAGTGTAACTGTGTGTAAAAAGAAGTGCGGATAGGGCAAGAAAGAGGAAGGAAACGATTTGCGCTGTCCGTGGCTGTTTGTTAGAGTACTGTTCCGGTATTCGCTTGGTGTTGATTAGAGAAACCACGGAAAACTACTGATCGGATCAGCCGGCCGATAGAATTCTTCTCCAGATCGCGGCCGAATTCTATATATCTAGTTAGTGTCGAAAATCCTACCACAGTCGCGACCTGAATCCTAGGTCCTCCCGGACAGAGGACATCAGTTATTGCCCTGAGTCACCCCAGCCGGTCTGAGACCATCTGTTCAGGAAATAGGAAAGCAGAAAGGAACACGCCTCTTCAATCATCTAGGCTCAACAACTGAGTACAGCACGCATCATCATCATCATCATCAGTAGTAGTAGCAGCAGCAGCTTACGCCACTCCACCTCGCCGCGCCTTGTTAGCACCGGGGAGACGGGCCGGACGGGTCTTGACGCCGTGCCGGCGCGCCGCGGCGCCGGCCGTCGCCCCACTTCCCTGACGGCCCGTGATTCACGCGTATTTTTACATGGGGCCGGCAGGGCGCGCGGCAGGGTGGCACGGAATGGGAGATGGGCGAAGAGGGGCGGGAGGAAGCGTCGAGGCCTGCTCAAAAACCCCTTACCTCAGACACCTGCGTGCCTCGCGGCATGGGTGGCGGGAGCGGGAGCGGGAGCGGGAGCGAGCTCTGGAACGCTTCCCAACAGATCGACGAGCGACGAAGAACCCATGGGAGAAGCCCCATAAAACTTGCATGCCTTTGTTTCGACCTCTCCTCTTCAACCTGTGGAAGGAAGCGGTCTGACACGATCGTTCTCTAAACGTTTTCTTTTCTCGAGGGAGTTGACTGATTCGGAAGTAAGGCTGCTTGCCTTTTATATCGCTAATGTCTTCTGTTCTTGATCATCCTATGGTGTTTCATGAACTCTTAAAATGAAAGTTATAGAATGAATTCTCTGTTATTCGGTTCCATTTGGCCTCATCTATTATTGCGAATTTCCAAAATTTAATAGATACGTGAGTCTCGTAAACTCTTGTCTCTATTACTAATTTCGAATATCCGCACAAATTGGCCGAAAATAAGTAGCTTCTGGTCATGTGAGAGGTGTCTTTGGTTTTGTTACATATCCAAAAGTTTCGATTTTGAGTGAAAAATGCAAATATTTTATTATGTGAATCAGCAATTGTTCATACCCGATGACACAATTATACTATCATACTCAGTGCGTTAGTATTTGCGACACGGCTGACGTCTTGCAACGAAGAAGAAAGCAACCTCTGTATTTTCGTCAGCCGATTTAGAACAGCCACTTTTGGCTTATTCAAAAAACCATTTCCCAAACACTAGACAATAGCATTTTTGCTGCTGCTGCAGACCACTAGTTATTGAATATCTACAGACAACAAAAACTGCAAGTAGGCCATATATCCAATAGATCCTGAAATATCACAAAGCGATGGGCCTTTGTTAAGTTTGGGGGAGTAAATGTAGCTTTTTTTCTCCAGAAACTTCACCCAGAAATTTTTTTAAATTAATAAATTTATTTTTATTAATCAAGCAGAAATAATCTCTGATAGGTAAAACAAGAGCGCTGATACGGTAGTACCGACATTTATCATGTGAACGACTTCGATTTCATTTAAATTAAATTTTCATTAACTGTCTATGACTCTATCACTAAGTGAATGTTTTAATTATCTGATTCACAATTATGCATAATAAAATACTCATAAACAATAAATTACTTACATTCCAACATTCACTCGTCAAATACGTATTTGCACGCCAGTTAAAAACGATAACTTTTTGTATGCTTCCGGGTTAAGGTGATCAGACTTATAGATACAAGTCTGCTGACTTTATTTCGGTCCATTATGCATAAGGACATTCGACTAATAGGATGTTATTGTCGGGACATTTCTTGTAATTAGATGAGATAATTTTAATATCCATATTTTCTTGTATTTTTTAAAATTTCTCATGCTTTTTTTTAATAGTGCTGACTCGAATTCTGCAGAAACTCACGCGTATTTTGATCCGCTTTGACCTTTAAACGGAATACGTAATTATACTTAGACCTAATGTAGAAAGAAAATGTTCGTTCAGCGTTTCACCTCATTCCACCTCCAGTCATGTCCTTTACGACTCTGCATTTGTTTCCTTTCCTCCAAACGTTTACTCAGATCGTGCTCGACAGCCCCATCCCTTTCAGCTCGCGTCCAAACACGTCCCTGGCGAGCGCTTCTGTTACGAGGCGTGTAGTTTCTTGTTGGTGGATTATTTATGACGCACCAGCCGCTGGGAAAAGCCCTCGGGTTTATCAACAGTCGCCTTCGCGAGCTCTTGTCGTTTTGGGATGCCGCTGCACACGCGCGTGCGCTCACGCGTGCAAGCACATGGACTGATTTATTGTTAGTGATTCCGGGCGCGTCATCTTCTAAGATCTTTAGTCTCGTAAGTATAGTGCTTGTTTTTCTTCCTCGGGAGTTGGCGGTGATCTTCCCCCGCTGGATGGAAAGATTCGGCGCCGATCTGCCGTCGGCTAGCGTGGTTATCCCTAACAAGGTATCTCTCACCAGCGTGGAACTGCCCCTGCCAGAGCAAGCTCTAAGTTCCCGACTGGTCTCCCGACATGTGTGATAGTGTGGCACACGTGAGTATAGGTGTGTATAAGTAAGGGAGAAGATAGGACAAGGAAGAGGTAGGAAAGATCGCGCGCTATCCGTGGCCCGTTTGTTAGGGTACTGCTCAGGCATTCGCCTGGTGTTGATGGAGAACCTACGGAAAATACCAATCAGAGCAGCCGACCGCTAGAATTCTCCTCCACACATCGACTGAATTCGACCAAGCTGACAAGCTAGTGCCGAAAATCCTGCTACCATCGGGACTCGAACCTAGGACCTTCCGGTCAGAGGCACTGCAGTGACATCAGTTGATGCCCTACGTCACCTCTCCCGTACGCACGTGGAAGGCACAAGTGCTCTGTGTGCATAAGTGCATACGCGGCTGACGTGCGGAGAAAGCAGAAGAGAGCGACGGGGTAGCGAGGACAGATTCGGAAATGAGGAGGGGGGAGTTTCTGCGTTTCTGAGGCAGAAGTCTCAGGCTATCGTCGTTTGTTAATATGCCTGTGTGACTTCCAACATGTGGATCCAATAACCTCGACTGCTTTGAGGGATTGTCATCTCTAATTGTGGTCTATTAATATACTACAATTTCATAATGCACTTCATCAATTTAATTTCTCTCTAATTCCTATAACATATCACCCTTATTTTTCATCGCGCAAAACTGGAGAGCTAAATATTTTGTTAATGGTAGACCAGCACTCATGCATGATGTAAAGTCATTTGGTCTACCCAAAGAAATTATAAAACAGGAATAATTAAGCTAATAAAAATACAAAGACTTTTATCAAATGCAACAAAGCGAGACAAGGTTCGAAAAGGAGAGTCATGGGATGCTAGAAAGTTTTATAAGTGGAAAGAAAATATGCTTGTGAGAATTGGTGGTGCGGCTATGTAAAAATGGGAAACGTGGAAACAAACGTTCTGAAAACGAATAAATCAGAGAAAATGGTCAGCCGAGAAGATGGAATGACTGAGAGAAAGAATATGAAAGAAATGACTCTGAGAGTAAAAGAAATATATAGGCGGAGAGGGCAAATCTGCACCAGCGGCTCTACCTAAATGAAATAATGTTGCTGTGAAAAAGGAGAAATAAAATATTGACGTCTGTTGTTAGCGATTGGTGTCATGTCATGTGTGAGTGGAGACAGTATGGGAGAAGAAATTTGGCATGCGATTCCCGGACCCTTCTATTGCACCGCAACCTCCACATCACAACCTCCACCTCAACCACCTACACGTTTCTGAAGTCAGTTCCAGTCTCTTGCACCACAGAGGCATGAGGTGCGGAAGCACAAGGGGTCAAAAGATTACATGCGCCACTCTCGGAGGAGTTGCGGACTTTACCCCTTGCCCTCATCGCGCTAGGTGCAGGGGGGCACGGCGCCGGAAATAGCGAACAGACGAGGAGGTTCCCTCTGTGAACAAACGGAGCGGCAAAGGAAATGCGGAGTTGGCGAGGCAACGAAGAAGTCAAGCTCCACAGGAGTTTGACACATAACAAAGCAAAAGTATGCTCCGGATCCACATGTGTCATCAGCGAAACAACCCCAAGTCCAAGTTGACACTACTTGTTATTTCACATGAATGAAAGAATTGCACAAACATAGTACGCCTATTGATAGACATATAAACAATACTTATCTTGTATTTAACCATTCGTTTGAGAAAAATATTATTTAAAAATGATGCTACAGGCACATCCAAATTTTGGGAAATTTTGGAGACTCATAAGGTACGAGCAATTTTGAATTTCACTTAAATTAACCGGAATTTATTCCAAATAAAAATTTATAAAAGAAGGCGGCAATTGTTTGTTGAAATTTCGACATCAATAAAAATCAAAAAATACTAAGAATGAAAAATCAGCGTAAATTTTGTTTTAACTCTCTAAATTATTCTTCTTCATAAGTCGTCATTGAAGACATCTTTATTCGATGAACAACAAGGAAACAGACAGCAGATAATAGGTTTGCCAAATTGACACACAGTCTCGAAGTAGACTGTGTGCACAGAGTGCATAATGAAGGTGCACAGAGTGTTATAATAAGCACACTAAATGAATTTATAATAAAACGAAATCTTTTGAAATAAATAAGAAAATTCGGAAACCATTGTTAGAAGAGAAAACATCACTCTTAAAAAATCTAAAATATACTTTATGTGACCTAAAATATCTTCTTGAACAAGATATGAAAGCAAAATCCCCAAAAATATGAGAATGGGAAGACCAAGATAAGATTCTCTACAACACAAATCAATATACACTACCCTCAGATAGAGACTCGTAAGACGACAAAATTATATTTATGACTAGAGCAAAATGTCTTAAGATTGATTATGATGTTAATTCTGCTGTAAAGGTTTCCATAACCGAGAAAAATTGTAATTTTCCTGCACCGATATCTTGTCTGTTTTTCGACAATGAACCGTAATGGCACCGTAAGGGAAAATATTCGGGGGAACACTCCTAACATGTAGCAAACGTGGGCGGTGCGTTGGCGGTTGTGTTGCAAGATGATAGTGATACCGCTTCAAAGCCATGTATCAATGGTTCACGGCTAAGCCATCTAGGCTTGCAACGACTGATTCAGACTAAACCTTGTACTTTAAGAAGAGTATTTAAGGATGACCCGGCAGCCTAAGCAGACTGAGGAACGTCACCATACGAGCAGGTGAACCTGACAGCGAACTTTGAGTTGTTTTTGTTTGTCCGACCAGCTAGTCCACATCTGATAAGCGTCTTACTCTAACCTTCGGAGAATAACTACTATCGGATTTTAAAACCTCGTCAATCTGTTTTAAGTAATTTTTGCAGGAGCGCATAAAACTTATCCGTTGAAATTCCTCCTAGTCCATTTGAGATGTTTTAAAATTTATGGTTTGTGGTCTGTTTGTGAAAATAGACACTCGAGCATTTAACACATGATAGGCAACTGTGTAGTAACGCTCAACGTATCTAAAAGTGTTTTTGAAATTCGCGGAAATGAAACGAGGATTTAATATCTGATAGTCGATAAGCTCGCCCAGCGACCGCCGTTACCCAAGGCGACACGAGTCCGGGGCACGTTTCTGGCAATCAGCAGACCGCTCGTTCGGAGACACGTAAGGTCTTCTATTGATATAATCAAATTATTTTGTTAAATCCTATACGTAACGTGTGCACGACAGTGACGTAGTGGTCAGACTGCACGCCTTCTGCCGCTAGTGCCCGGGTTTGATCCCAGGCGGTCCCAACTGGAATTTGTGGCGGACAAAGCGGGTTCGCAACAAGTTTTCTCGGGCTACTCCCGTTACCTCTGCCAACATGCATTCCACCGGTCAGCTTCATCTATTATTCCCTACCCTATCCTATCACTACCCATCATTCCGCTGAGGTTTTCGTGTAGTTTGGCGCGAAATATAGGTAATTTAAAAACAAATTTTAACATTGTAAAAAACGCTCCTTCTCATACCGTATTCATAATTCAAGAAGTGTATGACTTACGGTAGGGAACCGAATTATGAAAACGTGCACAGATTTCACTTCTCCCCGTAGACGTCACCAGTAGTTTTACACTGATTTTGACGTAAAATAAATAACATAAATAAATATTTTTTCTCAAATACAACTCCAAATTTTTTCTTTACATTCTTCCACGGATAAAAGAAGGGATGCATAAAAGAATGGCGTGGATCTCATTTTCATTGAACTCTCTGAATTTTCGAAAATTGCAAATTTAGAAATAATGCGAGAAAGTATATGCAGTTGTAGCATCACTGGTTTTTTAGTACGTGGAACGGATTAATCATGTCCTTCCTCCCCAAGAATTACAGTGAGTCGGTGCGACTACGAATGGATCGACGATATCAGCCGCCCCATGGTAGTGCCTTCTCGGCCACCCGCTCGGGACAACGCTTGGCGTCGCGCCAGGGGTACAGCACGAATGGCGTTGCAAAGTGCAGCTGCCCTAAGAGTGCCGGGAAGAAGGGGGAGGAATTTTGGCGCACGAAATGGTGGTGCTCAAGGTTCTGTGGTCTGAATAAAGCGTGGGAACAGTGCGGGTAATTTTATTAGACTAGGTGGACCTTGCTTATGTCTCAAACCCCTCGGAATAATGAGGCAAGCCAGACACCTGGCACAGAGAGAACACTCGTGAGTACAAGGAACTAAATGGGTGAAATAAAACCATTTTAATTTCATGTTTATAAGAACTAGCTTGTCCGGAAGCGCTTGCTCGGCTTGGTGGTATTTCCTCTACCAGGTTTTTCCACCAGCGGGCACTGCCTCAGCCGGGATAAGTCCTAATCTCCTTACCCGCCTCGCGGCATGTGTAGTAGTGCAGTGCATGTAAGTGTAAGTGTGTGGGAGTAGGGGAGATGATAAGACAAGAAAGAGGAAGAAAATGTTCCGCGCGGTGCCTGAACCGTTTGTTACGGTTATGCTCCAGCATTCGGAGAATCCACGGAACTTCTGATCAGAGGAGCTGGCCGCCAAAATTCTCCAGGCAGCGGTTGGATTCATTCTAGCTATCTAGCTAGTGTCGAAAATCCTGCGACCGTGCTTCCGTACTGCTTCGGTACTAGAATTCCAAGGTCCGATCAGAGCAGCCGGCCGTCTGAAAACTCCTCTAGATAGTAGCTGAATTCAACCTAAGTATTTAGTTAGTATCGAAAATCTGCCACTGTCGGGATTTGAATCTTCGGGCATAGGTCAGAATCGCTGCAGAGATATCGATAATGCTGGCTCGAAGCTCAACTCATCCAGTCGCTACGAAATGAAGTAGAGTGGAATATATGGAGACGAAGTTCAAGTTCCGCGTAAGGCATGGGTGTTTTCACCATGTGATTGTGGCGTGGTGGGTTTTTCGTGCCACAACGTATCAAATCTAACCATTATGCCATCCATAATCAGTCGCCATCCATCTCCCACAATCACTTTCACCACCGTCCTTCCAATGGAAGGCAAACGACCAATGTGATCACTTGCTCAAAGAAAGTAAGTAGATTAAGGAGTAAGTAACTTCCCTCGCCTTCGCACGACAAATGAATGTACTAGTCATCTTTCTTAATAAATAATGCCTTATTTGTCTCGTTGCACAAAAGATGATCGGCTTATTATAAAGATTTTATACACTGATCAGCACACCTGAGGTTTTACAACTACTGCCACTTGAAGTGACACGAATTAACACAGAATATTTTTAATTAATTTTATTTTAAGTCACATTGACAACTTGGACATGAGCGACTGACAGTACATGCTATTACATATTTACACATGCAGATATGTTCAGTTTAGTGTTAAGATGTGATATAATGTTAAATATCATCAAAAATATTAACACTTCTATAGAATTGAATGACTTTCTCGTGAAAACATGTATGATGACAAAAGAATGGTCTTGAAATCATCTTTTCCGAAGTAAAATAGTCTCTGTTGGCTGTAAATCTCTTCTTAATATAGAGTAGAAAATTAACTGAACGTGTATCTATGTACCAGTCTGTATGTATTCTATGTATATGTCTGTCTGTATCTATGTATCAGTCGCCTATGACCAAGTTGTTAATACGACGAAAATAAAATTTAAAAAAAGAAACAGAATCTCCTTTTCAAATAACGACGACGTTCTCTAACTTATGTTATAAAACATTTACGAAAAGGGGCACTTATTAAAATACAAAAATATATTTCCATCTTTATATGAGTTGTATCGAATATAGTTCTCTACCCGATACCCTACTCGATATTAAGAAGAGATTCGAAGAGTAAAATACGAATTCATATTCTTCACGACTAATCCGATTCTCAAATATTTTATATAATTTGCTGATGTAAGATTATACAGAAATATTAACAAAATGTGAACTAAATTAACGAATGTTCATTTTACTAAAGTAACAATTCCAGCTGGTTACGATTTAGTATTTTTAAGCAAAAAATACAATGTGAATAAACGAAAATTCAGCTGTCGGCTTGTTGCAATAAAACAAAGCAAATGAAATAACATTTCATAGCCCATGACTGTTACGACAAACATTTCCTAGAATCACCAATTCTGTGAGGTCAGATTCACACTCTAGTCATTACCCTTTGTAAATAAAATGTGTTGGTGTTGCAAGAGAAATATGGGAATCAGTGTGAAGCTTACAAAATTTCTGATAATTTTCGCCACTAACATTTGAAAGATCACACAATTAACGTAATGTGACGACAATTTTGCATAGATTGCAATGCTTATGATGTTCAACTCAAATAACTTTTAAAGCTTTGAAGAATTTGAAATGCTGTTTTCATCAAAGCAAACTGATGTAACGATCTAGAGCAATGCCAAAGAATATTTATAATGTTCCGCTTTAATATGTTTATTGTTGTGATAGTAAAATCAACGTCTTTTTATCATGACCTTAATTATATAATGCCGCATTCTCACTCAAGAATTAAGTTGGCGACAAACTAATTAAATGTCAATATCGCAAGACAATTTCTGCCAAAAACATATTTACTACGTACTACGACTATTTACTACGTACACGCACAGATCCTGAGTCAATCACCGATGCCAATTTAAACTCACAGCCGAAAGTTTGGCAATTATTGCACCATTGTTTTCCGCTATCTTGACCTATTTACTGACAGTATGTATACAGGTTGCACTTGAACGCCACGCCGTTCGACTACAGACACAGCTTGCTCTACGTTGCACCGTTTCCGAAACATTTCCCTTTAGTTAGGTCTCACACGCAGAACATTGCGCTGCCCAGTGGCCGAGTGTGTGTATGTGGGGGTGCGACGATGGAGATGCGGGCGTCGTGCCTGGTGCCAGGGCTGCACATCCGTCGCTCTGGGCGCGCCAGCTTGTGTGCCACCCCGGCGCGCGGGCAGGGTGGGGCAACAAAGCTCTGGCTTTCTCGCCGGAGCGCTATTACGCCAGAACGAGAGGCTCGCCGGGAACGGGGCAACGCGCACCCCTGCCCTACGCGATAGCGGGCGGCTCTGGGAGAGCGCCCAGGCGGCGGGCGGACTGTGCGGGGGCCTGGGTATGCGAGGGCGGGAGCGGGAGCGGGAGCGGGAGCGGGGCGGGGCGGTTCAAGAGCGGGGGCGGGGCGGGGGCGGGGCGGGGGCGGGGCGGGGGCGGGGCGGGGGCGGGGCGGGGGCGGGAGCGGGGGCGGAGCGGGGGCGGGAGGAGCGGGGCGGAGCGGGGGCGGGAGCGGGGCGGAGCGGTGGAGCAGGGGCGGAGCGGGGGCGGAGCGGGGGCGGGGGCGGGGGCGGGGGGGGCCGGGGCGGGAGCGGGGGTGAGAGAGGGGCGGGGGCGGGAGCGGGGGGTGGGAGAGGGGCGGGGGCGAGAGGGCCGAGGTGGGGGTGGGGACGGAGCGGGGAGGCGCGGGGGTGTGCGCGCGACGCGACGCGACAAGAGGCGACCGCCTGCGGAGCTTACGTAAGGCGCAAGGCCGTCGGTGAATCAGGGGCGAGCGGCGGGCAGTGGGTGGGCGGGGAGATGAGCAGGAGGGCGGGGCTCAATCGGGAATTGTGACGTCACCGCCGGTTGACCCAGTGAACAATTGGCGAAGCTCCAGGCCCACGGTGTTGTCGAGGGCAGCGACTAAGCTCCCGTCCCTTAGGGCTCCTCTAGAGGACCCTTGATGGAAGATGAAGACATTGCTGATGCTCCGTCAAATTATGACGTCTAGGGAGACCATTTGAGATAACTATGGGGAACGTGATGTTAAAATTCACAGTCAGTTCCTTCGTTATATACATATGAACTAGTGCCATCAAATCAGGTCTATGTGTTTAACACGTATGGGCAATAGGAATTTCCGGTTGTTTGTCAACAAGAACCGAATACAGTATATCTAATTATGAGCCAAGATTTTACAAGCATGGAGAAAGTGAAAAGACTACATGTAATTTACTAACAAACATTTATTTATAAAATATTCCGATTATATCCAGAATAGTTATTGACGTCATTAGCTGATGTACAGCAAATAACGGACGTGGATGAAATTTGCAAGCCGAGGCAATTCCCGATGTTTATAACCAAACGAGCCCGTTATCTGTGTCATTGAACATGTGTTGTTTAATATTTCCTGTTTAGAAAAAAATCTTCATTTAGAAATATCATTGCTTTGTACTGGTACGCTATCTTTCGCTGCAACTCACTTGTTTCGACTGTCCTTAATGGACTTCGACCCTTAAAATCCTAAACAGACGGCTACCGTTAATAGCGGCGGTAGTTGCGTTGTGTAGAGATAACAGAACAGTATTACAAAAAAGTATTTAGAGTATTATAAAGACACGGGCCATGATTTAAAAATTATCTGTAAATGTCAAATTATTTATATTAAAATATAACCACATATCAGGATGTCAGATGTTTAAAATTTAATTTTAAATTTGATTGAGAGCTGTGAAATTTAGCAATACTAATGCTTGATATATGAAAAGGAAGTTGAGGAAATGAATGGTAAAAGACGCGTCCTACTGTATTTTATTTCCATAAGATCTAAAATAACATTTTTCATTAGTTTAGGCCCGTGTTTCAATCCTACTACACACTTCCGTGCGGTAGGTTTTTTTATCATCACTTCTCCATGTCTGTCAGTAAACAGTGACTAAACATTTCTTCATCCAAATAAATAGAGTGCATCACAAAGAAAATCACGAGTTATGTTGTCAGTGGCACTTGTTAACTCATTTCAGTGCTTCCTCGACCCAATTCGTAGACATTGGTTGAAAAGAAATAATAGAATACCATATACTAATGAATTTGTATATTTCATGTTACACTTTAAACGCTGCAGAGATCAAACAGTCTTTGTTGTTCGAAGTTTGCTGTCCTACTTCATCCTTCACTATTAATTTACCCGGAGATCTAGGGCAGAGAAGCAGAGCATCAGTAGCCACTACTCTATTACTACAATATTTTGTTTCCCGCTCTGCAAAAGGGAACTAAAGGGAATCTCAACAACTGAAAGGTAGTCCAATATGATGATTACAGATATACTCCTTCACCTTTATATAGTAAACAAAATCATATCAAATTAACCAAATGTTTTTGCATTGGCATGGTATACTAATGATATCTAACTTATTTATAAAGATAGAAAATGTACTAATACTCCATTAAATCATTTTATGTGACATCATTACCATTCTAGGATATATACCAGGTAATATATCTCGTAAAGTTACACTTTAATATTTAGTTGCCTCATAAAACTATTTTCAAAGGTTGTTGTTCAGACCCATGAGTGAATTTTGCAACTTTAATCTATTTATTCGATTTTATTGAGATTTATCCCACGCAATTAGGCAGGGTGTCTCAAAATAATCGTAACAAACTTGTAAATCATGTAGAGGGGACGGAAATGGCATTTTTGTCAGTGAGAAATCCCATTTAAAGGTGTTAAATATGTCTTTCTCCCTGATTTTTACCCCTTGTGCACAGATGTTCGGCAGGTAACGTTCTGATGCAGTCGAGATGATTTAATGTACTTGCCGAACACATGTGCATACGGGGTTGCCTAAAAATCATGGGTAAAATTGGCAAAAAGTAATAATTTTCGACACCTCTTCATGCACTACATGTTCGTACATTTATTTTGAGAAATTCTGTACTCTATACTGTAGACCCTCATTTACATGAATTTCAAGGGACCGGAATTATCGGAGTTCCTGTAATAAAAATTCGTGTTATCATAGTATTATAAAATGTCCGTATTGCCGTTATCCCTTGCCGTTCCTTTTGCTCGTGTTACCGCGAAATTCGTGTTAAGAGAGTTCGTGCTAACGAGGTTTTATTGTATAATTTTTTTAAAATTTGGACAGATAGATAAATGTTTTAAATATCTTGTACTAGTTATAAAACGTTTTTCTGCGAAAGAATTTTAATTTTTTTGGATTGAAAATTTTATTTACTTTCTCAAGACAGGTTTTAACATTATGCTGGAGTTTATTGCCATACAAACAGTTTCATATATTTATTTTCATTTAGGGAAACTAGAAATGCTATTCGATTTTTTTATTTTCAAACTTAAAACCATTACCTTTCGTTGTAGATAAATTAAAAATGAACATAGTTTTTTATTATAGATTTTTACATTATTGTACTAAATTTCACAGTCAGCATGAAAATTGGTACGCAAGGAGCATTTTGCATGTAAAAATATGTTGAAAAACGTATATGCCAGAAAACACGAAATAAAATTTCTCATGTGTCATATGAACACCTTTTCATCTAAAGAACGCCAGGACCATATGTGACAAATTCATTCAATGGAAACAGCAATGATAATTTATTAGAACGAAAAAACATCTATTGTTGTGTGACAACTATTATAGGTAAGCAACAGTTCTTCACAAACACTGCAGACCACGTGAGAATTATTCATTAAAGCAAACATTAGGCGATGAACATTTTAATACCAAGAAATATCATAAGTTAGTCATAGTATAAAGTACGGATGTTAGAAGTATATTATAAAACAGTTTAAAAAAACTATTACAAATGTTTTAAATTTAGACACAGAAATTACCTCAAATTAGTACTTTATTTGATATCTAAGGATGACAATTGAAGAAAATCGTGCCTCTGTCGTCTGGAGTTCATTTTGAAAATTAGTACGCGTCCAAATATTGAAAGACATTGACGTAATAAAAGATCGCACTAGTATGCAGACCGCATGTGGTGTTGATGTAGGCGTACCCCACTCTCTTAATTCGACGCCGAGCCATTTAAAACTGGCTTCGGTGAAGTCATAGACTTTAAATATTTGGGGAAATATATTTTTCTCAAAGAAGAAGAATTATAGCTTTTTTGAATAAAAATCGAAAACCAAAATACTCATCAAAAATTCAGTCATGGGTTTCCTTAACGCTTAATAGTTACATTACATATATTTTTAAATTCTAAAAAGATATAGTATTCACTATTTTTTCTGGTTGCAGAGTTACCATAATATTTACTCATTTTTAACCCAAAGTTCTTTAATATTTTCTCTCCTCTAACGCTCTCATAAATCTCATGAAGAAAATCTCTCGACATTTCAAGGACTTGTACTTGGGTGGAAAAGTGATCTGTGCGGAAATATGTCCTACCTCTTGAAATTTAACGAGATCTTGTGGCTAAGGGTAGACGATATAGAAGAGACCTAATGAAAAGTTTCTTACAAAAAACCATAGAAAAAAGCACACATTTCAAATAAAAGCCTAGAGAATAAGATAAAACGAGAAAAATAAATGCAAATTAGTTAACGTGTACAGAAAAAGATAAGAATCAAATATTCATTAATCATCAAAAGGATTCAAATGTTCGATCACAATGCGTCAGTAAATAAGCTTAATAGGAGTTACAAACAAATAGTAGAAATCCATTTCCCAATTAGGAAACTCTTGACAGAGTTTAAGAAGTGAATCAAAAACAACAATTTGAGATGTAATTCGTAACATTAACAAAACATTCATGATGTTTCATTAGTTGAATCTCGACTTAAAAAAAACTTAGACATTCACAAATTCTGAGCGTACGAAATGTTCACTAAACAATGAGAGATTCTGTCATGCCCTTGAGTACACTAAATCAAGAATCATCAAGAATATTCGTGAGTACTGAAAATAAATATAGTTTTTTTTTTAATATTGGAAAAATGCCAAAATTATTCATGCATTTATGCTGAATGAGCTGACATTTCTGACAGAAAATTATGGAACCAATCATAAGCCTCATGATTGTGTGTATGTGTTCGTGTGTCTGTCTGTAACGAAAAATCCGCTTCAAGCGCTTGCTTCAGCGCACACAAGCGCGGCAGTGACGGCAGTGTGTAGCTGTGTTCGGCCTCTTGCCGCAAGGGCTGACTGGCGGAAGTTGCCCGGGTGACGCAAGCCGTGCCATGCCCGCCGCGCCGCGCCTCGACGTGCGGTCGCACGGAATCTGCGACCCGGCCAGAAGCCCAACGCGAACGTGTGTCATCTCACGTACCTTTTTGTGCCTACACTATTTTTACTTTCTCGCCTACTACGTACTTGCTTAGTAAAGAGAAATATTTGCAATGCTGCACTGGAATATGAAGTTTTTTGACTGAAAAATGATGATGACCTCATCTTGAAGAAGTGAACAAATTTTGCTCCTATAAATGTAGTAAATTGCTCTCGCTGGTTCTGTAGTCAGAATGCGTTTTGTGGGTCCTTGATATCGAAAAATTTGTTTACGGCAAAAGTCCAAATTGTTGTTCCAATTTTGTCCAAATTATGTCCAAAAGTCCAAATTGTTGTCCAAATTGACATTCCCCGATGTATCTACCCCAACACGATTTCCTGAGAATTCCAAACTAATATTTTGATTTTGGGGTTGCACTTAACAAGAGTCTCAACAACGTTTTCAAAATTTTATCAAAAATAGCTCCAAATTTATGGAATAATTTTTCTCGGATAGAGCAAAGAAAAATTAGAAACATGGTGCAGTTCTGATTTTCGTTCTACTTCCTGAATTTTCAAAACTTGTAAAAGTTCCTACATTTTTAATACTGAAAATAAGGGTTTGTTTTAGTTATGAAATCTGTTTTTATGAAATTTCTATTAAAAATAACCCACCGCCAATGCGGAATTCGGATTCCGCTAACTTTAAATCATTGTTTTTAAAATGAAAGTTGCATCATACTGGAATATAACTTCGTGCCTTTCTGAGAAACCGTGCCATGGCGAAGGGACACCCTCCAAAAATGAAACAGAACGTCCTAAAATAACTCATTTTTCCGTAAGGGATAAGATATATCTCATTTATGGACCCGAAAGCCCAGTTTTTAAGGACCTAGGACACAACGTTTTCGAGTTATGCTCATTGACTTAAGTGTGTTGCGGGTTGCCTACGTAAGTCCACTTTTCCTTCATTATAGTTTGCTAATTTTTATTTTTGACGCACACGTCTGCTTCATGCAAGCCTAGAGGGAGTATTTCCCTAGCCGAAAGGAAAACACTTGCGGGGTATTGTGTAGATCGTTATCCTGATCGGGAACCAAACACAATTCCCCTGATTTACACCCTGTTGCTCTGATCACTGAGCTATCGACTTCTATATTTCGACTTTATATGTATGTATATATATATATATATATATATATATATATATATATATATATATATATATATATATACTGAAATGGTCTTTGCGACTCTATTTCCCACGTATTTTATATTTCTCACTATTCTGCGAAATTTATGGCTGTGATGTATAAGTAAGTGCCACTATTATTAGTAACAATGTGTAACGTAATAACACATAGTGACGTAGCTGTAGTAACGTTCTAACATAGTGACGCAGTAGTAACGTAGTCACGTAGTTACAAGAACATCAGTTATAAACCGGAATAATTCTTCCGTCGTTTTTGACACAGTCATATAAGATAACACAGTGGATGACTAATGGAATTTCAGATAAAAATATACACGAATAACACATATGCACGAATAATACATATAAAAATACAAAAAATACAATATTTGAGAAAATCGAGACGATTCGAAATTTCTTCTGAGAACCAGAAGTAAACGCCTTTGAGTCGAACATAGAAATTAGATGATATTGTTTGACAAAATTTTAGCATTTGACATCTCACGAAGTAATTGTAATATTAGTGTAGCCTTCAAACAGGAAATTCGTACGCGAATGTATAGGTATGATCGGCGTTTATCTTCTCGTTCTTTTTCTTCTTCACAACATAAGCAACTTCTGAAGACATATTTGTTCGAGACTTCCCACCATAGAGCAGATATCTTGAAAATCAATTTAAAATATAACACGAGATAACCCGTAAGCCCAATATTTACATGCATTCGTGTGAATACAGACGCTTACCACTGCGTACACTGATATCTTTTTTCCCCTCCATGTAACATTCCATTATTTGTAACATAGGATATTGGACTTATAATTTCACATAGTCTTACTAAAGTACCATATCACTACCGTATGCTTTCGAAATTATTTATTTATTCAGTAGTGTTCACGTGTCATCTTTCAGTCACCACGTTATTAAACGCACGTTGTTTCTTCTGTCCCACAGCTTCCTCTCATTACCATCAGCGCCCACTGTGTTTCTACTTTCATCGCAACCTTAGCTCGACCGACAAAATGGAGACACTGTTTACAAGTTATAAATAATCTTCCATAAGTGACATTTGTCAAGAGACATTAGTGACATCGTTCGGCGTGGCATGAAACTCGATTAACCCTTAGTTACGGACAAAATGCGTACAATGCAGATCTTTACGATGGTGTTGAGTCGTAGGTAATCCCAAAATTTTCATTTGATACCATGGGTAATAATTAGAAACAATCGCCATCACATTTTTACAATCTCTATTTTGTTCCCTAAATGGCTACACCTTATGTCACGGGACAACGTTCTTGCCACTACTGGAATTGCGATCGCTTTCAAATAACTGCTTCCATCCCGCCTACAAAGCACTAAGTTGACCCGACCGTTCGGCTGCCTACACTGTGGACAATGGCGCTCATCCAAAGCAAACAATCAGATAGAACATGCACCTGCTGGAGCTGTGAAAAATGAAACTAACGATTTCAGCACTTGCGGAGGTGTGGCTATGGTCACTAATAAATATTGGTTCTGAAGCCAGTTGCTAATGCCAAGAGAAATTCCCTCGATATCAGGTCTAAATAACTAATATGCAGAGCACAAAGAGTTCAGAGTAAATAAATATTAACAACATGAAAAGCATTTACAAATTCATGAACTACATTTTTTGAACATTTACACAAACACTTTTTAACGCTCTCTTTGATAGATTTTTAAAATTGTCTTTAAAGATTCATTTTATTCTTTCCATTCATAACAAATTTTCAATTTGAAAATGACTTATTCAAATATAATTTATATTATTGTGACGCCGAGCCCAGGTGTGGGCTGTCGCCACTGTTGTTAGTATGGGAGGCCGCGCGCCTGCGAGGGCGCAGTTCGTGGTTTTCTCCTCCCCCCCCCCCAGGCGGCAGTATCGGCCGTAGCGGAGGGGTAGTGAAAGGGGGGAAAGTGGGGAATAAGAAAGAAGGGGAGCAAAGTACGGTTAGGGTCGACCGGGGGTCGCGAACCGGCAGTTGGATGTGAACGGTAGAGTGGAGTGAAGGCAGTGAGAGATGAGATACTGCAGTTTCTCTGTGTAGTGCAATATTTTATTGGAGTTTGTCTAATATCACAAATTGTGATATACGTAGCGGAGTGGAAGGATAGTTACCCAGCTATTTCTAATGTTATAATGTTTCGGCAAAAGTGTATCCATGAATTTCTTCTGATTGTAATTTGTGTGATGTGATTTCATGGCGTGTAGTATCAGCATTTGACGTCCAATATCACAGATTGTGGTATAAATAGTGGAGTGGAAGGACAGTTACACAGCTATTTCTAATGTTATAATGTTTCAGCAAAATGTGTATCCATGAATTTCTTCTGATTGTAATTTGTATGATGTGATTTCATGGCATGTAGTGTGAGCATTTGACAGGGTTGCTTTGTGACCATGCAGGGTAAGCAAGGCACAATGTTGCAATGATTACTTGTATGGCAATGAACTAGTATTATCGTTTAAGAGTTTGAGGAATGATACTCCAAAGTGTCTTGAGTGTTTAACAAAAGCAATGAAAAGCTTTGTCAATTTTGAATCTTCTTTTTCCTTAAAATTTTTGTAAAAATGGTGAAGAATGTTTATTTCATTGCTTACATTTCTGTTGTGTGTTGATCAAATTTGGATGTAAATTTTTATTGGAAATAAGGGAATTGTGTTAAATAATGTACAATTCTGAAGTGTTTGGTGCAGATGCACTTAATTGTTGTACAGATCATATGGAAGGATAATGTTTATTCCAAATGACTTAAGTTATTTGTTCAAATTAAATTATTTGATTTTGTTTCTTTAAAAAAAAAGCTGGTTGTTTATAATCCTCAGAATTGTTCTAGGAATAATACTTGTGTTGTTGGTTTCCGTTTCGGGAAGCGTGGGAGCAGCCAGGGCAAGAACTCCGCCCCCCGGGTTCCCGACTTCCGTTACAGGAGGTATCAAACTATTTTGCAAACCTTGAAGTACGGCCCTCCGCACGGCGGACGCCACGTCGCCGCGCGAGCATACCGTTACGTCACAAGGAGCTGGCGCCCGAACAGGGGACCTGAAGGGTGTTCTAGGAGTACCCATGGGGAAGTGCTTGTTTAGGTACTCGTTATTTCTAGCACTCTGAGCACTGCATCCCACGCTTCTACGAATGGAAAACCGAAGTGAGTTACAATATGGTGTATTAGAATAAGCATTTATTTGTCAGTGGTTTGTAAATTTTGTGCGCGGTTTAAACGTCATCATGGTGGAAAAACACTCCGGCACGGGCTATGGGGGAGATGAGAGACAGGCGATGGTGTGAGCGAAAACCCGACAGTGGGCAGTCTGGTCGCGATGGTAGAAGGGGTGACTTTGGACGACTCTGACAATGTCGGCCTAGAGACAGCCGAGGGCAAAGAAACTAGGTCGACGGGGGCGGTGGCTAAGAAAAGAAAACAGACGGAGGGAGTTACGGGAGATAGATTAGGAGAGATGGCCGATTTATTTAATTTGATGCGAGAGGTGATGGAAGGATTCGCGCGGACGGCCGAAGAGAAAAATAAAATTATGTTCGGTGAAATTAAGCAGGTGTTAAATGATCAGATAGAGAAACAGAGTAGGGAGATTAAAGAAGAAGTCAGAAGCATCGGCGGTCGGATTGATTCCCTTGCAAATCAAATTGTTGCGCAGAACCAATTGATCGCTGACAGGTTCACCGTGCAGGATAAGAAAATTGAAGAGAAAATGCGTCAAATGGGAGAAGACATGAATAAGAGCTTGGAGAGCCAGTACAATACGGAAATTAGACGGCAAGACGCAAAAATTGAGGCGGTCGCAAATTCGGTAGGAGGTTGGATATCTGAGTGCCAGGACAAATTGGTCACCAGACTTGAGAAGTTCGAGGACGAGGTTAAGACTTCGCGGAACGCCTTAGAAGCAAAGATGATGATGAAGAAGATGATGAAGAAGATGGTGAAGAAGAAGATGGAGAAGAAGATGAAGTTGGTGAAGAAGAAGAAGATGGTGAAGAAGAAGAAGATGGTGAAGAAGAAGAAGATGGTGAAGAAGAAGATGGTGAAGAAGAAGAAGATGGTGAAGAAGAAGAAGATGGTGAAGAAGAAGAAGATGGTGAAGAAGAAGAAGATGGTGAAGAAGAAGAAGATGGTGAAGAAGAAGAAGATGGTGAAGAAGAAGAAGATGGTGAAGAAGAAGAAGATGGTGAAGAAGAAGAAGATGGTGAAGAAGAAGAAGATGGTGAAGACGAAGAAGATGGTGAAGACGAAGAAGATGGTGAAGAAGAAGAAGAAGATGGTGAAGAAGAAGAAGAAGATGGTGAAGAAGAAGTAGATGATGATGGTGAAGAAGAAGTAGATGATGATGGTGAAGAAGAAGTAGATGATGATGGTGAAGAAGAAGTAGATGATGATGGTGAAGAAGAAGTAGATGATGATGATGAAGAAGAAGTAGATGATGATGATGATGGAGAAGAAGTAGATGATGATGATGAAGAAGTAGATGATGATGATGATGATGAAGAAGAAGAAGATGATGATGATGATGAAGAAGAAGAAGATGATGATGATGATGATGAAGAAGA
>BLKR01011374.1:0-33814 GCA_011170035.1 Teleogryllus occipitalis
AGAAGCGCGAATTGCAAAGAGAAAGCCATTCTGCCCAAGGATTCAGACAATTCTAGGAATGTGATTGGTCGACTGGCCGTGGATTTCGAACTGCAATCCACGGGGTGTGTAATCTATGTCATTCGTTGATTAAACATAAAGCAGGAAGACGTATATTATTAAATGGTCGTAGAGAAAATAAATTACACGCTCAAGCAGCAAGGACAGGAAGAGCTATCGCTATTGTTGTCACACTGAACTCCTACTACTACCGTCAACTACACACTGAACTCCGCATAATTGGACCATCGATTAAACGGATCTCCGGTTACACGTTCCATGGACGATGAGATAAACAACCCACCGATTAATCCGATCACCGGTTAAACAAATCACAGGTTAAAATAACCACCAATTAAACGACACATCGGTGAAGCGAACCACTGTTCACAGGTACCGCCGGTTCATCAAACCAGCCTTCACATATAAACGATGAACTCCGTATAATTGGACCACCGATTAAACGGATCATCGGTTAAACAAACCACTAGTTACACAAACTACAGGTTAAACAAACCATCAATTAATACGACCACTAGTTAAACAAATCATCGTTTAAAGGAATCACCGGAGTGATTCATCGGTGTGAACCATCGGTGAAGCGAACTACTGCTCACACGTACCACCGCTTCATCAAACCAGTTTGTTATTAGGAACCAGACGCTTATTTGTATACGATGTAAACGAACAATTCGCTACGAGACCCAAGGAAACCCATTTAACCTGCATCTCCAGAGAGGAAAGACAGGCGTTGGCTGTGCTGTCGCCTCCTGACCGCCTGCGACGCACCCCGCTCGCAGCAGCTGGGTGTCGCGCCGCACGTGAAGCGGAGTAACGAACGCAGTCGGCGTCCGCCGGAGGATCCCCGCGCCCCCGAAGGCGCAGAAAGGGGGCGCAGGTTAAATAAGTTACAGGCTCAAGCAGCCAGAACAGACAGGGCTATCGCGAGTGTTGGATAAGCGTTTGCAGCTTCACATATAAACGGGAACTCCGTATAATTGGACCACCGATTAAACGGATCACTGGTTAAACAAACCACTAGTTACACAGAATACAGGTTAAACAAACCACCAGTTAAAACGACCACCAGTTACACAAACCATCGTCTAAAGGAACCACCGATTAAGTGAACCATCGGTGAAGCAAACACGTACCACCGCTTCATCAAGCGAGTCTGTTATTAGGAACCAGACGCTTATTTGTATACGATGATATTTGTATACACTACGAGACCCGAGGAAACCCATTTAACCTGCATCTCCAGAGAGGAAAGACAGGCGCTGGCTGTGCTGTCGCCTCCTGACCGCCTGCGACGCAGCAGCTGGGTGTCGCGCCGCACGTGAAGCGGAGTAACGAACGCAGTCGGCGTCCGCCGGAGGATCCCCGAGCCCCCGAAGGCGCAGAAAGGGGGCGCAGGTTAAATAAATTACACGCCCGCGGGGAGGGGGACGTTGCGGGGAGCAGGGAGGGGAGGCTGCAAGACGCGGTGCTGCAGGGCTCGGCCTGGGGCGTCGCTACCGAGCCGCCGTCGCCGGCAGCTAATTCGAGATAATTAACAAAATTATGCCGGCCGCCCTCGGGGCTCGCGAAATATCAGGCGTGCCAACATTACTCACAATTACACCGGGCCTGACTTGGAAATTTAGTACTCGCGAAATAACTTGGGAACGCAGTCCCGGGTACGTGTGTAGCGAAAGGTTCGCAAGTGCTGTGGAGCACGTGGGATGTGTGCGGCGGGGTGCCGCACGTCCCCGTTCCAGGGGACGTTCAAGCAAGAGAAGACGCATGGCCGTTTCCAGGCTGCAGGCCGTCTGACGTAGCTCAGAGCCAGCATTGCCGCTAACTCCGCAGCGACTCTGACCTGGAGGCCCCAAGGATTGGAGTCCGGAGGGTGGCGGATCTTTGCCACTAGCTACATAGTTAGATTTCATTCAGCCGCTGTCTGGAGGAGAATACTTGCAACCGATTACTCTGATCGGTAGTTTCCCGTAGCTTATACCATCAATACCATCTGAATGCTTGAGCAGAATCCGAACTAATGGGTCTCGGACCGCGCGCGATTTTCCCTTCCTCTTCTTTGCCGTATCCTCTCACCTCACTTGCACTTACATGTACTACACCACTACACATGTCGGGAGATCAGTACAGAGCTTACAGTTTGTCCCAGCTTTGTTTGGTTCTTGGCTGGAGGAGATATCCAGAGGAGGAATTATTCCGAAAGCCGGAGTATACGTCGCTGCCGAATCTCACCATCCAATGACCGAGGATCACTGCCACCTCCAGTCAAAAAATCACTGCATTATGAGACTAATGACAATATCAGTTGACGTGCCCGGAAACATCAATTAATCAGTTAAAACTGCAACACGCACAAGATGGCAGTAATATCCGTTTAATACGCTTACAAGGGGTAAGGGATTTTCATTAACAGTATTAGATTATCTTTTGGTCGGCAGAGAGCCAAACACAGAAAAAGATTCTAGGTCTGATGTTGACTGAAGAAAGATTCAATATTCATGACTATTTAGTAATTATTAATTCTGAAGAATTTCATACTTTTATGCTAACAGTTTGTCCGTACAATTTCTTCTTCTCTGATAATACATAAAAATCTGAATGATAATCTGATTTTCAGTAAAAATGTTCTGGAGTAATAGTGCACGTGAAAATACATTTCTAATCCTTCAGTTTAAGAGAAATATTTAAATTAAATTAAAAATATTAAAATTTTGTAAATTTATTGAGATTTTGTTATTCTTTCGTTATGGTGTTGGTTGATTTGAAACATTAAAGAAGTCTTTCCACTAATATGTTTACAAGAAACGTGTGAAATGTGAAAGAAACCTGTTGGTCATGAAACACTTATGAGTCAATAATTGACATCATAACTGAATTATTCAGTACTGCTATCCCTTCATTTCATTAAACATTAAGAAAATGTTGTTTACTTTATTTCGAAACTTTTGTAGTCATAGATGAAATGTTTTAATATTTTAAGGTGAATATTTAGCCCAAACCGCAACAGAAACTGATTTACAATTTATTCATCCAGCAAATTACTAGTAGAAGCAGCAAAATGATTTTCAAGCAGAGTATGTTCAATCTAAATTTAATTTTTACATTAAAATTATAAATTACTTTCAATTTTATGTGACTAATTATGTGTAAATTATTTATTAGAATGTTTGCATTCTGATTTATTTAATTACGTGCGATAATGGGTAAATAAATATCCGAGTTTGTTTCTGATTTGGAGCGAATCTGTATTTATCGGACTCGTAACTCATTTCGCGAATAATCAATTATATCTCTTGACAAACTTCGTTTCTGTGCGTAACACCTGGTATAATCGTCTGAAATATTGAGGAAAGCACTTCTCTGAAACATTTTTCAGAACTTTTCGATACATGCATTCATCGATATTTATAAAACCGATATAATGAATTATTAATAATATTAAACCTCTGATGACCAAATAACTTGAAAAGAAACTGGTAATAATAAATTAGAAAAACTAGTGATGCTCAAACAACACATACTTTCTCGCCTGTATTTTAACGCTAAATTACGCGAAAAGTTCTCAAATTTTCGAAAAATTGTACATGACTTTATTTTAAACTATATCTTTAAGGAACAGATTTAATTAAGGAAAAAACTCTATCCTTATAATTGTAATGAGGAAGACGCCGAAAAAATTTTGAACTTTGAAAAACAAAATTTAATCTAAATCAATGGAGAAATTTTCTTGATAATTTGGAAAAGTCCCATCGGCTTCACGTAAAGTACTCCTCAAAATTAAAATATAGGTTTCTAATTCAAGGAGCCACGACATCAGTCAGATCGAAATCAGATCGAAAAGAATATCAATTTTGGAGAAAATCGCGTGAACGGTTTAGCCGCTAGCTTTGTTCACAGACACAGTAAGACGGACAGACGTTTTGCCGTCATTCGATTTTTCATGTACCCATAAAACGTGGATTCTTGTTACACCACAAGATAGATCTTTTTTGTAAATTTCGCAACTGGATTTATCCACTTCTTTATTACCAGGGAGATTTTCTTCCAAAAATTCACCATTTTTTCGCGCACCATTACATAACTTTCTTTCTACTCCGTAGCGAGAAAGCAAAAAGAAGCATGCACACTCAAGAACAACTAATAAAATACTCTCTTATAACACTGCAATAAGTTAAATATTTTAACAAACCAAACTTAATGAATATTACAATTACATAGAATAGTATATGTATTCGGTACAACATGCATACAGTAGTTTTTAAATACCAAGAATATCAAAATTGTCGCTATTTCTTAACACAACACGTGAATAGCAAGTATTTAATGGCAGACGGCCTCTTCCATAGAACTTTGCTTTTGCATGACGTCAGCTGTGTCGCAGTTGTGCACCGAGTACGAGAATTCAGACAGTACATGCAGTAAAAAAAGGTGGAAGAACATATTCAAATATTTGCATTTCATAGTCAAATAGGCAACTACTTCATTGCTTTGTGAAATTCTTCCAAGCTCCTGTGTATCTAGCAAAATTAGAAACCTCTTTCACATCACTAGAGGCTGTATAGTTTTGGTACATTTTCTGCACGAATAGAAAAGTACTAGTAAAAATAAACCTTTCCAAAAATACAGAACACTGTTTATGGGCAGATATTTTTTGAAATTTTGTGAGGTTTCACAGTTATGCAAATAATATTAGTCCCTGAAATGAATTTTGAAATGTGTTATTGTACACAATTGTATGTAACAGATTAATAGTTACTTTGCCTTGGGGAGGGGCATAGTTTTATAATCTACTGAACATTCTAGAAATTATTTGTCTCGATTTAATTACAAATCTTGAATTACTCATTTTCTAATACATTTTGAATATAAAATACATGTCTTTGTTACTTGGTAAGCAACCTATCGTTTATTTGAAGTTCTTGTTGGTCAAGATCAATAACGGAATAATCTTGATACCAGAGAGGTGAAGACGGCATGTAATCAGGTCGTTCAGAGGTGCACTGAAGTGGCTCAGTCATTAAACAATAAAAGGGCTTGCTAATGATGTAAGTAGTTAAGTGAAACGGTCAGCATTTTATATACATGAACTTTTATTGTTTCGGTCGAAACTTCACCGTCTAATTCAAATTGTTTACTACCTTTACTCAAACACATACTATTGGTAAAAGCTGCTGCTTAAAATTACTTAATACACTAATTAGAATATAATCTGTAGTATGAGAAAATATTTACGTAATTATAAAATAGAATCTAAAAATATAATTTATGATCAGGCTTCATGCATTATTTGATATAAATCGTTTTATAACAATTAAAAACCTACAAAAATTTCACACAATGCTTATCTCACAACCACAAACAGAATAATACACGCGTCCACAATTTTTGCTTCGTTTTTTTGGTGAAATTTGCATTCGTTTATTTAATATAAAAATGTATAATATATAAGACGTATGGGGGAGAAGTACAATCTGCTCACGTTTTAATCAGATTCGAAAGCCCTATTCCCTCTTTTTTTGCCACACTTAGTTAAATTAAGGGTAAAGGTTACAACTAGCGTTTTGTAAACATTTGATAAAAATAAATATGCTTTCAATAAATATGTACTACAAATTTTATTTGAAAGTACTGCTGAATAAATAACTATTTCTCTCAACAAAAATGATGTTCTTATTAATGAAGATATCAATCAAAACAATAATTAATAAAATTAAATATTGATTGTTGTTTTATTAAATTTAAAATATATAAAAATACGTGATTAAAATTGGCAGTAAGGTAATGTATCATTATTTTGTAATTTATTAGAAACAAATTAGAATGATTCATTTTAAATTTTAAAATGTAACACAGTTAGGAGGAATTAATATCTTGAAAACTACGCTTCATTAGTAATGAAATCTTCTTCACACGATATCTAACGAAACAAACAGAGCACAAGACTTCCCAAGGTCAAAATAACCCCCATGAAATTGCTTTTCATTACTACAATTTGAACTTAATTCAATTAAAAGCATCAAACGTCATGCAGGGGTGGGTGATTATTAACAGAATTTGATTTGATTTGACTTATTTAGTCAAAGATGAGTAAAAACTGTTTGTGGCATATGAGGGAGAAGTACCATCTGTGCACATTTTCTTGAGCTCCAAAATTCTTTCCTAGCCTTTTCACTACACATACCTGAAAGACGAACAAAAGTTACAAAATAAAGTAAACAAAAATTAAAATAATAATAGAAATATTTAAAAAATGTCAGATTAGCAACATTTGAAAAATAAGACATTTTACATTGCATTACATTTCACTTCTGGTAGGTTCGTAAAGGTATAGGCAGCACCACTGCAGCAGTGTGCGGCTGCCGCCGAGACCGAGCGGTCCATCCACTTTAAGCGTCCTGATGAAGCGTGGCAATATCGTAATGGACTCCTAGCCTGCACTGCGAGCCCTACAGAGCGCATTGTTAGTTTTATCGTCTCTATAGCCCTCTCCTGTCGCTTACCGCTACCTTCCGTCGTCTCCAATGTCGGAAATTCACCCCATTCTCCGCAATCGATGGGAGAATCTTTGTGTACGCAACAATTGCCAGATGAGCTGTGAGAAAGATGTATCCGACCTGGAACACCCAATACGCAAATATCGGGTTTTAGGAAAAGGAAATTCTTTTAAAGAGATCTTTGGCGACAGTGGTCTGAAATACAATATTCCGGAATATTAATACTCTCGAGAAAAGACATATCACAGTTGAAAGACAGAATTTGTTAATGAGTTCCACAACAAATCATGTACAATAAATAGTGTGTAGTATGGAGTATGGAGTATAAATGTAGTATGGAGTATGAAACTAAAATTATGTGCCACTTCGAAAATATTTTGATATTCATTTTACAAAGCCATTTGAAAGTATTTATGATTGAAATCTAAATAAATATCAGTAAAATCTAATAAGTAAAACTATATTTCCATTTTCGAATAATATAAATGAATGACTGATGATAATATTACACTGCCTACGATACCTGACATCTTAAAATAGTATCTCTAGCGTTGTGGGGAACGAAAAATAGAGTGCAATACCACGGTAATATAATAGTAATAATAATAATAATAATAATAATAATAATAATAATAATAATAATAATAATAATAATAATAAGAAGAAGAAGAAGAAGAAGAAGAAGAAAATGTCAAGAGAAGATTTAATAATAAATAAACATTTAATATAATAATAAACATAATAATAATGTAAAGGGAATTCACACAGCAGACTATATTACAGATTTATCCAACTCCTAAATTTTATTTTAGATTTATTGGAGAAATTGCATATTAAACTGAATTTAGGACAGGGCACGGCTAAAGCAAAATCCAAGAACTTATTAACATCAAAATTGCAATAAAACTGTGCAATTGGTCAATGATGAAGGTATCGTACCTACCTTCAATTTGAATCAATTACTTTTAGAGAGTACTATACTACACAATCCGTCCCATCAATTTCCTGTCTGAAATAATGGTTTTAGATTATGCCAGTATCCTAATTTTAAGGATTTCGAGCTGTAAAATCTAAAGATACGTATCTAAATGGATTTCTTTGTAATAATTCCGGCACATTTTCTCATCATATAATCAAAATTTATTTGCAACTTCATTTACACCTTGTACTGGCCCTAAATTGCTACTGTTCATTCGCACGCACCTCGCACTCCTGAAATTGTTGGAAAGGGATGGGGTCATAAATGCGTTTTGCAGATGCCGCAGTAAAAAATTGGGTAGCGTACTTTCCTTCACTTTCAGGAGCAAGTTCAAATGTCATATTGAGCATATTGCCCGTGAATTTATAGAATAACGATCAATAGCACGGTTCCATAAAAATCACATAAAAGTACCCCGACTCCTCCCTTTTCTCATACAAATAAAACGAATTACGAAAATCAGGAACGCAGCCCAACAACGCTTCCCCTTTACTCCCACCACCTCCTCACCCTTTCACCCTCTCGCCACGCAGCGAATCGTCCCTATCTGCGCTGCAGTAAATCAGGGCTTATTTGGGTGGAGGAAGGTCCTATAAAAGACACGGTCGGGGCGTTAAAATACAGAATATTCGTGAGAAGGCCCTAACTAACATTTGAATTTTATGAAGGCGGCCACGCAGCCTGTAGGCGCGAGGATCGTCATAAAACCATAACCCTGAGCCCTCCGAACCCTCAGCCCTCACCCCCTTTTCCTCCGCCCCGACTCCCCAGCATGGCGACGCCCCCCTGCGTTCGTCCTTGCAACCCTTCATCCCTTTCCAGAAACTGGGAACCCCGCCCTTACTCCACGCGGACCTCCGGCTTACCGACTTTCGAAGTTCGGGCGAGAGCATGCGAGCTGACTTCCAACACGATGCTGCGGAATCAAATCCGGTCGGTGAATTTTTCTGCTATGAAAATCGTGGGAGTACAGGAGATTTGTTCGGCCTGTAGAAAAGTCTTTGAGTGCTGTCTGACTACACGCTGCGAAATTAATCCCGGCGAAGATAAATATTCAACAGTTTGAGCTTAATCTGTTAACCGAACTCCGAAACTCGCAATGTCGATCGATCAATGGATAACGAAATAACCTTTGTTGTCAGTATTCGGCGGCCATGAGCTGTTGTTATTGGTGTGCAATTACAGCGTAATGACAATAATTTTATGTAGTTAAATGTGTTCACAAAATTGTAGAGATCAGATGACACAACAAAGAGACTAAAATACACCGACTATTAAAATAATTTAATAGAACACCTACAATTTTTTCCCTCTATAATTTTGCAAGGGTAACGCATGACTGTTGCCGTGAAGTGCAAGAGAAATTTAAATTTTATCCATTACTTTTTGCAGATCCACATTGTAGTGGCATGTTGTGACATGGTGGTATCTCCGACATTATGAACTTGTGTCACAGACGAACAATTTTGCAGAGGAGTAATTTTCCTACATGAATGAAGTGGTGATTAAAATTTCTTGAACAGAAAAGAGCCACCTTTTAAAATAGTGAACGAGAAATTTTATTAAAGGCGACGCATTGAAAACAATGGAAAATATAGAAAAATAATTATAAATTCAGTATAAACAATTTAATTTTCGCTCATCTTGCTACAATATATTGTAACTTTCACTAAATAACTGTCATGAAAGTTAACCTAGTTTTAAAAATCAATAAAAGATATTGGATCTATTTTTAAACATGTCACTATTTTAAAATCCGTTTTCTTGTTATTATGAGTAGATAATTCTGCTAATAATTTGACAGGAAAATGCAAGAATAATTATGTCTGAAAATTATTATGATACTATTGATGCCTACATTTTATAAGTAAGTATATATCTTCCTCTTGTAGGAATTTGTAAACAAATATAAGGAATTCATTTTGAACGACAAAAAACCATGTAATTACTCCAATATTTATCTGAAGAAATTAACTACACATAGGAACCAACTGTTAAACATCGTCTCATATCTTTTAAACAATACTCATTTTTTTACGAGGTATTTCACGTCAAGGCAAAACCAAGGATGCTTTCGTAACGTAAAAAACAAAAACAAAAATTGAGTGCAGTTTTCGGTGAAATTTCTTGGGTACGTGTTTATATTAGAGATAAATATAATTTCTTTATTTAATAGGTTCATATCTTCTTTTTAGGATGATAAAACCAGTTATGAGTTTTAGTAGGCTGAATGTATTTTCCACTTTCTCGCCCAAATCTTTTCATTACACACGTTCACAACGGTAGAAATTCTGTAGCAATTTAAGAGAGAAATATTATAACAACGTTTTTGAACAATGCATTTTTACTGAAGCAAAAGCGCTATATGCGTTAGTAATTAACAAGAGCAAACATTTATATCGTTCAAGATTTTCTGTTCCCATGTAATGATATTGTGCACTAATTTACGTCTCATATTTTCAATGATTCTAATAAACAGGTTAATAACACTCATGTACCAACTCAATTTTAACAATACTTGAATACAATAGGATAACAAATTACCTATTTTAATAATATTTTAGCACATTTTCATAGTTTAAATTAAAATTTTCCCCAATTATAAATTAACTTTAATAGAAAGTCCTTTGAATTTTTTCGTTTGAGATTTTAAGAAGAAATGAAAACCTAAAAAGTTATACACAAAATTAGAGATAAAAACTTAATTATTTGTTGTTTCTGTCGCTTTGTATTACGGAGATTTATATGTCTGGATATTAAATCGAAAATTAAAACACGTTTTCCAACAACAATAACGTCTTTTACGTCTTTTAGTAGTTATCATTTTCGTGTTCTTTTCTTGTTTCCCTCTCCCTGTTCTTGAAGCAGACTTCATTTCTTCAGAAACGAACGTCTTTAACTTCATCTTCCCGTGAGAAGTCCTATTCGTAGATCTTCGGACAAATTCCAAGCTTGTTCCAAGCACTTATTTCCAGTTGTGTCTCCATACCTCCTTTTCATTGCCGCTGCGAAACATTGATCGGCGCTTCTATCGTCCCTCCTTTCCCGCAGCCACTGCGGTCCCCATCCCCGCGCTTTCTCGGTCGATGTAAGAAGCAAATCAAGACGTACGGCTCTAAGGGCCGCCGCCGCCGCCGCCGCCGCTGCAGCGGAAGCACTCCGGTCGGGCCTCCGCGGGACCTCGCGGAGACGCAAACACTCCAGAGAATATTTATCCTCGAATCTCTTGTAGCGCCGGCGACCGGCGAGGACCGCCTTCTTATTGAGGATATCCTTACGCGCGAGCGGTGTCTGTGTCCACATGGGGCGTCCTCATTCGAGGACCTGCGTCGGGCGGGCGGCCCTCGGCTGCCTTGGGGGAGGGGCACGCGGGTGGTGGGCGGGGGTCTGCGCGGGCCTCAGAAAGTTGTTGGAGCGGCACTTCAAATAACAGCCAGTGTGCGGACGCCGGGTTAAGGATGAAAGCGAAGGCTGGCCCGCGGTTGTCTGCAACCGGGAGTGGAGAGAAGGGGGAAGAGGGAGAGGAGGGGAGGTGGAGAGGAGCAGAGGAGTGAAGGGGAAGGAGGAGGGGGGGCGAAGGAGGGTGGAAAGGGGGAATGGGAGGAGGAGAGGAGGGGAGGAAGGCAGCGTAAGGAGGGGAGGAGGGAGTGAGGAGGAAGAAGGGAGGAGGGATGGATGGAAGGGGGAGGAGGAGGAAGAGAAGGAGGAAGGGAGGAGGGGATGAAGAGTGGACGGGAAGAGGGGAAGAGAAGCTCAGCATCAGGCGTGTCTCTCTCGTTCTCCTTCTTATGCACGTTCTTTTTCCATGAGATATGTGAACATCAATTTGTGGACAAATGATACACTCACGAGGTAGATCAGGGGGGAACTAACGTGACTCGTTAGGAGTCTGAACGGGTGATTTGGTCGACTGTCCGACATTGAAAATAATAATATTGCCACAGGTTACGCAAGCCGATCTGGGTGCTTTAACGCTTGGAGGCATGGACTCGAGAAATTACATAAAATCATACACACAGGACCTCTGAGATCCTGCGCAGTACGCTCTCAAAAAATGCAAATAAAATTTGGTTTTTAAATTTAATAACTTCATTTCTTAACACTTTTAAACATTTCAACGCTAAAGTTTAACAAAGGATTATTTATTTAAATATCTTCACAGGCGCACAACAAAAGGTGGTCAGACCCAAAGACTTAACACATGTTTCTGTATGTATGTCGACACGCTGAATCCGAATCTGAAGCTAGAATTCCGCCAATATCCTTCAGTTTTTTAAATCGCGAAAAATCATCTAATTTAGGGTAATCTCTCAAAAATGCAGCTGTGCAGAGTAAAAAGTGAAATAAAAAAAGTTAAGGTCTTGGAGGCCCTGCATATGCAACCTAGGATGAATATAATATACATAGTGATTTATAAAGTAGAAGATTTCCAACAGAAAAAAATGAACTAAGACTCCAACGCACAATGGATAATATCATCATAACATTAAATCAATGCTTTGAAGTCCGGAGCTTTCCTCTTTGACTATTATCCACAGAGAACTATCGTATTCACTCTTAGCTCTTCCTTCATCAAATATATTCTCCACCTCCAAAGGCGAAGGAAAAAGAATTTAATGCATTCTGCATCAAAGCGTGGATTGACGTATGAGTTTCTGGGATTACTTTTGCCTTTAATCCTCTGCGCAATAATATTTCTGTCCCTTTTCCGTAAAATATCTCATGGTTGAAGCGTCTGTGCTGTTCGTTTTGAAATACAAATCCTTCCATTTCCGCGGTGCAGTGGAAGCAATCGTGAGGAATTGTGCAGATTGAAATTACAGATGCAACGTGGTCTCCTTTTTATTTCATACCGAGTCGGAATTTCATCGCATACGGAATTCAAATGCCGAAACTACAAGCTTTCTGACAGTCTTCTTCGGGTAGAATATGCAAATACCTTTCGCAAAAACTACGTGAAATTTCATGTACAGCACAAAATATTTCGCTCCTTAGAACGTATGATATTCAATATCCATTCACCAACTTTCACTGATATAGTTTGTATTTCAAATTTGGAGTCAAAGAAAAAGTACTGATAATAAACACATAAATATTCATTTCCCCACATCTAAGAAAGGAACAGACATTGGGATTTCCGAATCTCTGGTATCTCTAAGAAATTATAACATTAGAATACATTTCAATTGCATTTATATATTCCAGATATAAAATCAATTTTTGGCAATGAGTGATATTTGTATAAATATCGAAGTTTGCTTAAGTTATCTGTAAATAAAAAAAAGCGTCATGGTATTTTCAGCCTTTGATATTTTCTGTGAACTCATTTGCAGTACATGTTCTTCATTATCACATAAAATCTATTTGACGTCAATCAATTAAGCATTGTGACTTGTGATACATAATTTTTGTTCGCAGCGGGATGAGAGGTTTCAACAAAATTTCCTGTGTGATCACTAATCAAAATTTTATTGTTAAGGTTTAATGGTGTTTTTAATGTTTGTTCACATTTTATATTAATGTAATAATGTAATTAGTACGATTTTAGCACACATTCATGTGAGTAAAACTCAGGCATTCAGTTATAATCGAATTGAATTTATTTAATCACCCGCTCATTGGTGTTCTTTTGTAAATTCTACTTTGACATTAATTTGTAAAAACTTTCAAGTTCAAAGCGCCTTACACTATGAACTATATGAACAATTAAGTGTATATTTAGGTGAATATTATGAGTTGGGAGAGTATTAATGCAGTGCCAAGAAAATTTCATGAAAAAGTATTTAATTTTAACTGAAGTGAAAAACAGAAAAAATCAGAGATGCTTGTCTCAGAAATGCTAACTCAAAGAGAGAAAGACAGAGGGAGAGAGAGGGAGAGAGAGGGAGAGAGAGGGAGAGAGAGGGAGAGAGAGAGAGAGAGAGAGGGAGAGAAAAAAGGAAAGAGATTAGGGAGAAAGAGCATTTAAAGATTTAAATTCAC
This sequence comes from Teleogryllus occipitalis, assembly GCA_011170035.1. Classification (NCBI taxonomy): domain Eukaryota; kingdom Metazoa; phylum Arthropoda; class Insecta; order Orthoptera; family Gryllidae; genus Teleogryllus; species Teleogryllus occipitalis. Next base: position 13,513 of record BLKR01011374.1, read on the forward strand.
TTACAAATACAATCAGAAAATGAAAATAAGTGTTAAATCGACTAAATATGAAACTAGTGGTACTACAAAATTGCATGTACTTCCTCGCCCTTCAATACCCCAAAAATATTTTTCACATTTTTCAATTTTTTAATCCCCGAATAGTAGCATTGAAATATTACTTTAACAGCAGAGTAAAACAAGGCCATATATCAAAAATTTAAAAGCAATATTCGGAGCCATTCTTGAGAAAATGTCTTTTTTTAAATGTTTCTACAAATGCGTAAATTTCATCTCATTTTTTCAGAAACAAGTTTTCAAATGGTTTTGCAAATACAAAACCATTTGAAGACCTTGTGCTTGTAAATGTATTAAAATGCTATTAATTCAAATATTACGGTCATGTGAGATATTAAAAAATACATTTTTTATCTTTTGAAAATTCAAAATAATACGTCAAAATAGCATTTAGTCAAGTTATCCTGTGCATTTAGCGCTATCTGTACAAAGAGGTTACAAGAAACATTTGGAGCCATTTTTGAGAAAATCTTGCTTTCAATATTGACTTTATTTCACACAAAATTACTAACTCCAAAGTTACATTTTTTTGTGAATACGCAATTAGTGGTTTTTGGTGTTTGAAGGTAAAATATTAACATGTTGAAAATTATAAAAAGTTTTACACTTTTCAAATAATTTACTTTATAAAACGGATGCGTGAAAAAATAGAACGAATAGTGATATATTACGAATTTCATGTGAGACATTTGAGTAGAAAAATGTAAACATCAGAAGCTCAGGGAAAGACACAAACGTAGGAACATACTTCTGCATTTTACAACGCACAATGGAATCCGAAAAAATGCAACAAACACAGCAACTCCTCTGGAGCAGAACAGTAAAAACTCATCCGCTGCGCGGGCCTTAATGCTGAGCCCTTAGAAGGGTGGGTGGGGTGAGGGAGATTAATGAAGAGAAGGGAAAGGGAGAGCAGGTGATGGAAGAAGAGGGGGATGGAGGGAAGAGAGGTGAAAAAAGATGAGTGATGAAAAGGGGAGGGGAGGGGACGAAAGGGAAGAAGCAGGGAGAATGGGAAGGGACGAGAAGGGTAGATGAGGGGAGGAACGAAAGAGGAGGGAAGGAGAGGGGGAGACAGGAAAATGAAGAGGGAGGAAGGGAAGGGAAGGGAAGGGGAGGGGAGAGGTGAAGGTACGGAAGGGACGAGAAGGGGAGGAAAGGGAAGAGGAGAAGGAGAGGTAGGGACGATAAAGAGGGAAGGGAAGGCAAGAATAGGAGATGGGGTAGAAGAGAGGGAAGAGGGGTGGAAAGAACAGAGAAAAGCAGGAGGTAAGGAAGAGAAGAGAAAATGGAAGGCGAGGAGAGCGGAAGGAGCAAAGAAGGGAGGAGGGGAGGAAAAGGAAGCGATGGAGAGGGAGGAGGGTAGCGGTGCGCAAGGCGTTCCATTCCGGCGGAGGGGCCCCGTTGAACCCCGGCGCGGGATGAGGTGAAACCCCGGCGTGGCGCAACTGCCGGCGCGGCGCTGTCTCTCGCAGGCGACAAACACGAATTTTATGAAGGCTCTCGCGCTCTCTCCCAGGGAGCAAAGGGGACAGGGCGGGAGAAAGAACGCGAGACGCAGTGGGTCAGAACGAATCGGAAATTAAAAGTAACAAAAATCTATACTTGGAGGGCCAAAAATCAGAGGGGTGATACACTGAAATATTCATGAAACTTGGAAATAGATGAACAAAATAAGAACAAAAAAGATTGGAAAGCTATAATTGAGAAGATCAACATTCAAGGGGATGTTGAAAAAGGTTTTTAAAAAATGAAGGAAAAGAAGAGAGAAAAAAAGCAAAAGGAAGGAGAATGTGAATAACACCAAATTTATAAAGTAGGAAGAGAAGGAAGGGTATGCAGGATGAAGACAGAGGGCAGAATGAAGAACAGGAGGAAAGAAGATAGATGAAGCACAGAAGGAACATCGAGTAAATGTGGAAGATGAAAGAGAAGAGATAAATGGAGAATTCGAGGAAGTGGATGACAGGACGAAGATAAGATGATAGGAGGGAAGTGGAAGGAGGATGATAAAAAGAACGATGAGGAAAATAAGATGGAGAAGGACAAGGAAAACTAACGTAGTTTGGTACGAGAAATTATGGAATGGGGTACGCACTACATAGGTGCACATACATTTTTCGCAAGCATGTCTGGGGTTGTAGTGGAATGTCTTACAATACCAATTTGGTTTGAAGCATTCTATGTTAAAGTAATTTGAATCATTTCAAATTGACAGTTTGACATGTTATATTGTATCGCATTTGACTGTCCACGAAAAATATGTAAGCACGTTGCGACTGCTTTGCTGATAAACGTTTCTGTCTCAAGAAAATGCCTGTTTCAAGATGACCAAAAATGTTTGTGTAAACAAGTAGCATGGTTGGCTCATAATGCTGTAAGTCTGTACAAATGGTTTCCACAATGGAGTAGGTAGCGGCGGAAACAACTAGGGTTGATACTCCAAGAATGTAAACATACATGACTTATATCCAGCCACCCACTGCCAGGATTAAAAAATAATGATTCTGCAAATAAGATTGTTTAGACCCTTTGGCACTTGGGACATCGTTTAACCGGGTCAACTACTCAAGGTGCATTCAATTTTTTCTCGCAGGCCTGCCGTAGTGGGCCACTGTATGACTCTGGGCATCGCCACGCGTCGCGAAGAATTGGGCATCTCCGCTTTACCGCGCCGCCACCTACACCACCGCCACCACCCGCACTATCACCATCACCACCCACACCATTGCCACCACCGCCACCAAAGCCATCCCCACTACCATCCTCGCCTCAATCCCCGCTACCACAAACTCCATCACCGCCACCACCACCATCACCATTGCCGCCGCCTGTATTACCGTCACCATTACCACCCCCATCACCACCGCAATCAATGCTTCCCTCGCAACCACTCTCGCCTACAACCGTATATGTGATCGCAATCATCGACACTACCAAAGCCACCCCCGACACCACAAGAACCACACCATTACCGCAGTCACCACCGCCACCACCACAACCATCACCACTACCACCAACACCGCCAACATCAACTTAAAACAACGTCATCTTTCCTACCACCATCACTGCTATCCCACCACCGCCATTAACACCACCACCACCGCTACCATCGCCACGAACACTTCCACCGTCACCAACACCACCTCCAACAATAGCTCCACCATTCCACCAGCTCCACCAACATCACTTTCGTCACCACCAAAAACAACTATAACAACTCCCCTCCAACGCCGTCCACCGCCTACACCGCTACAACTGCTTTCATCGCAAACAACTCCCGCAACCGCCAACAACTGCACCATTCCCACGTCCGCCATCATCGCTACCAACACCACATTCGTCACCACCAAAAACAGCTGTAACAACTCCCCTCCAACGCCCTCCACCGTCACCACCACCGCCCACAGCCTCCCGCCCCCCGCTCTCGCGGGCGTCGCCGCCAGCGCCCCGCCGCGTCGCGTCACCTGGTGCGGGGAGAGGCTCTTTACGATGGCGGGTTTTCGGTAACGCGCCCCGCGGCCGGCGCGGCGGGCGCTAAATTGAAGTTTTTACGCTCCGAGAAGCCTCCGCTCCGCCCCTCGCGGCGCTGCACTGCACAGCAGCGTCGCGATGCTCGCCGCCTCGGATGCAGCCAGCGCGGCTCCTCCGAGCCACAAGACGTCGAGGCGCCTCCCCGCACCCCCTTTCGCGCATTTGCATCCGCCTGCGAACTGCTCGTTCGCCCGAGTCGCTCTCAGGTCGCGGTTTCTGTCATCCCGGAGCTACAGGCTTCTGACTTTCCCTGACGTTTTTTCTGTCTTGGCTTTGAGCTTTCTCATTCTTCCTGTATTACTCCTTCTCCTATGCTTCTCCATCCCTCTCGTTCTCTCTCTACGTCTGTCCTATTTGCTTCTAAATATTATATTTTTCTTTTTACCTCTTTCTCTTTGCAGCTGGATCTTACAATGCTTTCGGTCTTTCGAACATAATGTGCGTGGTTTTTGTGTTGTTTACTTCCCTATCGCATTTATCAATCATAAAGAAAATAATTTTAATGATAAATTATGCATATATAAGTAATGAAAGATAATAATCATATTAGGAACATAATGCCTAGTTCTGGGATTTGTTAAATTAGTGCCAGACTTATTGTAGTACATGTTATGAAAACTCTCATGTTGCCAATACATTAAACAAAAAATTCTTAGTATTGAATAAATGTACACTGATTCAACTTCAAGAATGTTTTAATGTTTTTCATTAATTGAAACGTGCTGTAAAAATTCTACAAATACTTTTCCAAACTTCACCGTTATTATATGAATGGTAAAAAAGATATTTCCTGTGAGACCGTGATACAGTCGGACACATAAATGTGTAGGGGAAGATTAAACATTAAAAAGCATTAAATATCAATCAAATATCAAACAAAAAAAGTTTTAAATGTAGGAAAATGGAGGTAGCCAGTATGTGGGTTTCTGACACTGTACTGTAGGTTTTTTATCTTTCTACCTATCAAAATTATTTCCTTAGAAAGTCAGGAGATACACCACGCAATCACGAATTTCAGTAATTTGGCAGCTTGTTAAAGGCCACGAAGACATAAATTCGAATAAATTTTGAAAAGAATATAAAAGGAAATATTACACAGTTCCTAAGTTTTTAATGATCATTATCATATTTGTCGCATTACTAAAGCACATAATTTAAAATTGGATGCTCCGAGCTCGGCAACTAATATCATTTCACATTTTCGACTAACATTCACCGCCAGAAATGACATGCAGGTTAATGTAACTTCAGAACTTGGTTTTTGGCCGACGTGTGACGCAGTTGGCACAGTGCTGACAATCCCCTTCATGGCGCCATCCCAAGAAGCCTCTTCCGCTCATTGCCTGCCAGCCCCCGCCCTCTGCCCCGCCCCCTCGCGCCTTTCCGTCACGTCCTATCGCGCGCTCCGATCGCGTCGCGAGAGCGCGGTTTCACGGCCCAGCAACGCGACAAGGTCGACTCCGCGATGCGCGCCGTCGTTCTTCGCTTGTTTCCGCGTCGCGATACGCTTTTCACCCGCGCGGGCGCGCTGTCCTCCGATACCGCTCTGGCGCGCCACCGATTCGCAGACTTCCTTCCTTCCTTCCTTCCTTCCCTCTCCCCTCCCCCCCGTCGCTTTTTGCCAGGCGCTCTGACGCCGCGCCGCGTCTGCGCTCTGGCGGTAGGAATTAGAACCCGCGGCGGCGACACGTCACCCTCCGGGGAATCCCCTAACGAGGGGAAAATGCAGCCGGGAGCGCGGGGAAAGATGGAGTGGCGGCGCGGGACTGTCGGGGGTTCCCCAACGCGACGCGCTAGGGCTGACAGATGACTGCTTGATTGTGTGTAATCCGGTATCGATTGATTTCCTGTCTGTCGAAGCGATAGCTCGCGGATGGAGTGATGACTGAATTGGGATTAATTGGAGGACCCGGTGCCCTACAAAGGGGCCGGTCAACCACGAGCGGGTGGTTATCGAGCGATGATGCTCTCGCCCTCCTGGCGGATGTTGTTAGGATCCGCAATCTTTATTACATCTATTGAGAAGTGCGCATGCTCCTTATTTTCTTTGTATCTTAGGAATTTTGAAAGTAATTAGTACAGGTGATGTTTGTATATAGTTATGTGATTGATATTTAATGCTGTAACAAATCGCTGAAAGCCGTTTAATTGCACAACTAATTATCGACAGACTTTTTAAGAGGATAATTAAACATTTGTTATTAAGATAGAAGTGTCTGAAAGATTTGTAATAAAATACATTTAACTATCACTTAAAAGTTTAATACTTACTATTTTGTACGATTAATACCGAATGAATAGTATTGTGGAATTGACACAATGAATAGACACAATGAACAGAATTTGTATGAATTAACCTTTATGTTAATTTATTATACTAATCCTTTTAGGCTAGGCCTATGCAAAGCTCTTCGATGCCGTGCATAAAACTATTTATTCACATTTACTTCCGTGACGCACAATAAGAAGTTCCCTGTGTAAAATGTTCGTCTAATCCACAATAATAAGAAGAAATTGGACGTCATATCTGTAGAAAATGGACAATTTTGAAGTCAGAATTGTGGCCAGCTCACCAAGGAAATAAATCTTGTGAGTACGGTGTTTATACAATAAAATGTAATGTATGAAACCAATCAGAGATTATCTATCTGATGTAAATGTAGGACGAGCGGTATCCTTGCGATATTTTTGCTAATCATTTCTTTACAAGAAAACGTTTATTACTTATCATACTTGTTTTATTTCTTTTATCTGTTTGTATCATTTTTGATTAATTGATAACACGGCCAGTTGAGACGCGGAACGTTAAACATGAACTTTTAATCAAATGTGATAAACAATTCAATTTTCTGTTGTTAAGAAAGAGCGTTGAATAGATTGTCTCAAAATATCGCAAGTGAACCTTTTGCCTTACAAATAAAAAGCAAGGATTTAATTTCACACATTTTTTTATCTTATAAGCGGATAATTCTATGTCCGACTGGTGTAATATTTATTTGTTCTCGCATAGTAAATAACTAATAAAATGTATACTGTGAAAAGTCGAAGATATTACAGTCATAGTCTGTCCGATGAAAAAAGGAATTAAATATTTCGTTGTGGTGGAAAGATTATATTCCCACTAGGCATTCCCAAGTTGGGCTAAGCCAAGAATGAATTTTGTATTGAAATTATTATTTTTGTTAAATATACTTTGCGTTTCGCGTACAACTCACTCTAATACATGATAATAACACTAAAAAATCTCACGTTTTCTGAATTTTACCGCTTTTCCTTCCTTCAGGATTATCCAGTTTTCTCGTTGTTTAGAGGGAGATCACTGAGAGAGTACATCATTTTTCAAATGAATTAGGAGCGTATTTTATTTCAAAGTGTTATCGTATATTTTTACATGTAAATAATACATGTATACCTTACCCAAATGTTTTAACAGCAAACACCATTCAACTTAGACAATACAATTTCTTATGCGCAATTGTTTCCATTTGCTTAATGTACATTGCAAACTATCCGCGCAGAAGTCAAAGCAGAACTGAAAAACGTGTTTAAATAAACTATTCAATCAGAGAATCAAATAATTGTTGGTGTTTTTTTAAGAGAACCATTTAAAGTAAATAAATGAACTCAGAAGTGGCGATGAAAACCGAAAAAGCACTCCAGCTGTAACGTAATTACATCTCTCTGTAATTGTTCGAGACAAATTGGCACTTTACCTTCCGGCAGAATACGAGCGGCCGCAGTGCTTGCTTAAATTAAAGGGGTGTTATTAAATTACAGCCGTTATGACGAGCAAACAATTAATGACCTCGTACCTGAAGGCTGACAGTAAACTCCGGACGTACTCCATCTGGAGCGGGCATAATTGACTCGAGATAAAATCCCTTAATGTAATGCATTCTTTTAAACTGCTAATTAAGTAAATAGCTCGTATTCATCATGCCGCGAAGCCATTTCATTTGCGCGACCGCAAATTGAAACTCGCTCGCCGCCGTCCACGGCCGCCGGGGGTCGCCAGCGCGCCGCGAAAAGGGGGCGGGGCCGGGGCGACGATAAGGGACGGAGGCGAAGGCGCAGCCCGGTGCGGAAGGGACGGGGGGGTCGGGGTGTGGGGGAACTCGAGCACCGCAATCATATCGGCCAGCCGTGTCCCCGTGCGGAGCCCTTAGGCGGCTGGTGTGCGCGTGTGAGGGCCGTTTGATAAGCAGAAGGGAGCTGCAGCGCGGAGGGGGCGGGGCAGGGCGGTTGCGGTGGAGCTCAGTGCGAACGGTGGCGGGACGAGGCGAAGGGGGAGCCCGGGCCAGAGGCAGGTCCACGGCGGGGGATGGGAAGTTGCGTGGGTATCTAGGGGTGGGGCGGGGGCGGGGACGCGACAGAGGCGAGGGCAGGGCGGTGAGAAGCGGATGCGTGGCGGTGGTGGAACATGGGTGCACGGTGGTGAGGGGCGGAGGTGTAAAGGGGGAGGGATGAAGTGGGGGGGTTGGTGAGGGACAGAGGCGGGACGGGGCGGGAGAGGGGAGGTTTCGGCGTGGGAGAGGCGGGAGGATGAAGGAAGGTTGCGGGGGAGGGGTGCGGCGGGGCGGAGACGGGATGGAGGCGTGAGCAGGGCGGGGAGGGGCGGGGCGAGACGGGGAGAGGAGGTTGTGGCGGGGCTCAGCCTGAGCGCCGGTGGGGTGAGGCGGAGGCGAGGCGAGACCCAGGCCGCGGGCGGGGCTGGGGCGGGGAGAGAGCTATGATATGTGGCGGGGAAGGGCAAACAGCCACGCCGTAGCCCGGGTCGCCACCGTCGCGATCCCGCCGGGGCTGCAATACATCAGTCACACTGATTACCTGCTGTTATGGCAGCGGCGGCGGCGGCGGTCGAGCAGGCGGGGGGCGGCGAGAGTAGCTGCGGTGGCGGAGGCGGCCGCAGCGAGAACACAGGCACACTAGCTGCGGGGCGCAAGGGGAGGCAACGAGGATGTAAGGACAAGGCACGTGTGGAGAGAGAACCGCACAAGCGTCCAGAACAATGGGACGAGGCGACAAGGTGTCAAAATGCCGCCATACAGAGGTCGGCAAACGAGAAAACAAAATGAGTGTACGGAGTTGAAAAGAAGATGTTGGAAAACTTCGTGGGAAATGACGTCCAGATGATGATAGAATGGACAGCTATAGAATGAATCTTAGTGAGATTGCTTCGAAGAGCTGGAGAAGGACAGCGTTGGGTGGATTCGAGATGTAGAGAACGAATATGGTCAATTGCGGGAAGGGAATACAGAGAAGGCCGAGGAGACGTGAAAAGCACGCGAGAACGACAGGAAGGAGATGAAATACGACAAACTGAAAGCAGCGTAAACGGCATCGAGCGACAGAACGCCCAGGGCAGTGAACGGAGGACCAGGGAGACGCCGGACATCTGCGTGGGCCAGCTGCGAGCCTAGACTACTGGGAAGCTTTGCGAAACGACAGCACGGGCGCGAGAGGAGAGGGGAATCCGTGACGAGATGGAGCAGATTCCACCGCGGGGAGTAGCATCGGCAAATGCAGGGAGACTGCGCGAAGGGACGGTCCCGGACAGCTCGGGGAGCGGCAAGTACGACCGCGTAGGACGAATGGCAGGCGCCCGCGGGCGGCAGCGGCGGGGGCGGAAGCTACCCGGGGGCGGGGGGGGGCGGCGCTAGCGCGTGCGTCACGTGACGCCCGGGGCGCTCGGCACTTGTCACGCCAACGCCCAGCTTCTCCGCCCCCCCCCCCGCCGCGCGTCGCCCGCGCAGAAGGTCTAACAGCGTGCACATGCACTCGCCGCCCCGCCCGCCCACGCATTCGCCCGGGCCTCGCTTCGTAATGGGAGTCCGTGTGAGGCGTCCGCGCTCTCCTCGCAGGCGGAGTGGAGCGCTCGTATGCTCAACGCGCGCGAGCGGGCGGGCCACAAGTTGGAACAGGGTTTAGGGGTGCAAGAAAAACGTTACTTCGCTACTCTTGCGCATTCTGATTGCGATTCTATTTTCATCTATTTATTAATATGTAAGAAGTGGCTTTCATTAAAATCTTGTGTTCTGAGTATATGTCTTCTTTTCGAATACCTACAAATGTTTCTCAGTAATGAGATATACAAAATTTCTCTACATTAATATCTGGCAAAGATCTTAGCGTCCGGCTTGCTGGGTCAATGGGTCACGATATATTATAATCCTTATTACCTTTATAATGGTTTATAGGATCCGCAGACTATACAGCGCAGCTGGGAATCTGAAATAGAATGATTCTATTCCTAGTTCATTACTGTTTGGATTGACTAAATGAAAGATCACTTTCTTTTCTAAAGAACAAAATTTAACAAAGTTTATTGTTACCTTTTAGCAAACAATTTAGTGAATTTAATAAAATGATTTGATGTTATGCCTTTGATCAAGATATCTTTAAATTTACAGTTTTATACCGCGGTTAACTTATCTATTCTTCGTTGATGTCCCTCGTAGACTTCTCAGTCGAAATATCTTGCGAGCTTGCCGTAGTCCAAAGTCCCAAGAAATCCTCTTCTGCCCCTATCCAAGCTGGTCTCAAACTATCAAAATTATCATTCCCGATTACGTCCTATGACATAGTCCCGAAATCTATTACTCGATTACCACTCCCGACAAAGTCCCAATTTATGCATCACTATTACTTCCACATGCAATATCTGCAATATCATTTACTGTCCTTAAAATTTCACGATCTGATAACCCGATTCTGACTATCTGTATTATACTCGTTCCCTCTCACGAACCTACGATCAGTTCAGAAACGCGATGCCGGTCAGAATGAAATCTTCCTCTTTTTTCATAACATTTGAGCGTCCTTTTCTCACCCAGCCAATCCATACGTTCGTTATATTTTGGTGTAGCTGACCTTTCGATCGTCTAAACTTCTTCGCCCAATCCCAAATTTTCTACTTTCGGCATCCAGCCACCTCTTAATGCATTTACAAAAAAAAACTACATTGTTTATTCACGGTCGTTGCTAAGCCCATGCTCTCGTGATATTTCCTCATGCATGTTCCACCATATAGTCTACAAATAAATGTTAGTTTATTTTCATGTGACATATCGGTATGTCACAGTAAAGAATTTACTTAAATGCAGACATTTCTTTCTTTCTTATTATTTCATTTTGTGTCATTTAAAACGGCCAATCAGACTCATATTCTTTCATATGCACGTGGGCCACAAGTTGGAACAGGGTTTAGGGGCGCAAGTGAAACGGTACTTCGCTACTTTTGCGCATTCTGATTGCGATTCTATTTTCATCTCTTTATTGATGTATAAGATGTGATCCTCATTAAAATTTTTTGCTCTGAATGTATGTTTTCTTTTCGAATAACTGCAAATGTTTCTCAGGGAAAAAATTACTTAAATCCAGACTTTTCTTTCTTTCTTATCGTCATTTCATTTTGTGTCATTTAAAACGGCCAATCAGACTCATATTTTTTATATGCACGCAGTAAGCAATGATTTGGGTGTGTAGTCGGGATGTACTGATTTGTAATACGAAAGTAAAATCTTCCAAAAAATAAGGCTAGCAAAAGCAGTTTGTAATAAAATGGTACACTCTTATATGACACGACTTTTGTTGACATGCTATTGAAATCGTATAAGGTAAGAGTACCTTCCTATCTTACAATTTAATGTAGAAATTTTAACGAGCTGAACGTTAAATTCGAAAAACACATATAGTACCCTGACATGTGAAACAATCCTTGTTTCTAAAAGGAGTAAATGAATCACCCTGGCAGTTATTCAATAAAAGAGTAAAGGCGCAATTAAATGCAAGGCAGGCTTTGTACGAGCCTCAATAAATACGGCGTCTGGGAGCCTCAGGAGGGGCATTTTGTTGCATGGGGCGGTGCTCATGCGAGCGTAGGAGGAGGCCTTGGAAGTCGATCGTCCTCTGTTCATGGCGCCAGCCAACACTAAAACGTAGTCGGCTTCTTCGGCTCGGCAAACAAGGGCCAGGCGATTGTAAACCCGGCTGGAAGCCCCGCGAATGTAAATCAATTTTAAGCGGCACGTGTGAAGAGGGCTCGCGTGATCGTTTGGGTGGGAGTCGAGGGAGGGTGCGGGGCAAGTAAGGTTGTGGTGCCGTTATGTGGTACGAAACACTAAAACACCTGGCCATAATTGTATGCGAGTGAATTGCATAAATGTGAGTGGATTTACCTAGAAATAAGTATATAAATCTCATAGTGAAATTTTATAATTGAAACTGCCGCCTTCAAAATCGACAAAAAAATCTCTCATCGACTCTTCTAAAAAAAAAAAAAAAAAAACGCTACATGCATAGAAATACGATTCACAAGGGTTTTCGAGGTCGCTGATTTCGAATACCATAGTGAAATTTGGAAATTAAAATGGCAGCTTCAATATGGACGACTCAAAAATATGAAGCGGATATATCTAGAAAGCTGGCTGTATTATTGAGGTTGCTGAATAAATGAAATATTGATATAACACATCGCAATTAAATAGCGATAAAACAAAAATGAGCAGATATGTGCAGCTAAATCATTCTGTATAAGTGTATATTCTGTATTCCGTTCGAAAAATAAATATTGAAGTGGTAATATGTGAACAAAAAATATAATTAATATTCGGGACTAATATTGTTACGCTGTGCTAGTTAGAATCGAGAGAAATAATCTATTAAATTTTTAAGCACTCGTGCTAAAAAAAAGTACTCAAAATGGCTTCTTCCGGAATTACCAAAGTAAAATCCACAAAGAAAACTTTTTAAATACTTAATTTTGTGACAAATATTTATTTACTTTTTTATTTAACATGCATTGACAGCTATCATTAGCAGCAGTCATTAGCAATGACTTAAATTTACATAAACAGTCTCTAACAAAATGATAATAAATATAATAAAATTATCTAAACTTACATCTTATACGATACAACTTTTATTGAAAACAATTTATAAGGTTATTTTTGAGACGGTCTCTCTAAATGGTATGGATTATGGCATGTTTTAATTATAGACGGAACAATTCTTAATAGTTTTATTATAGTTACTAATAATAAAAATATTTTTATTACTTATTTATTTTCATATAATATAGTTCTGAGAAATGTTGTGCCATTTAATGTAATAAAATATTACGAACTTGACTGTTTTTAATGAAAAGATACTACAACGTATTAAAAAAATAGCTTTGTTTCGCAAAGTTGATTTTCGGCTATAAAGTAAAAGAACTGTTAATTACAAATTCTGAATGCGGTCTATCAATTTTTCCGTTGTGGCCGTGTGTTTGGCCACGACATACCACTGTGCGGCGGCGACGGCGGCGGCGGCGGTGCCGGTGCCGCCATAGCGTCGGGCCCTCCGGTTACCGTCGCTCTTGATTGAAACCGACGAAACAACTTTTGCTTCCCTGAAGTCGGTCGGCTCGCCCCCGCGTGAGCTTGCTGTAATTAATCCCATGCCCGCTCCTGTGCACGACAGTTCACAAACGAGAAATGTTCCCAATGGAGAAAAATCGAAAAAAATAGGTTTGGCGATTCCCTGTTGTAGTAGTCTACAGTCGTGCAGGGAACAGTTGGCTCGTTAATTGTCATTCATTTGAAGGTTAGTGCAGGTCGATTTGGTTGTAGGGTAGTTACGGTAATCTAATTTCCGCAATTTCTTTCATGATTGCTTGTCGACATTTTCTACTCTAGGATCCGCATCTTAGGAATAAAGTTCAAACTCCTAATAGCATATTAGTATCCGATTCCGGTGAACTAATGAATTAAGGGACTTTTAAGGTGAAAATGAAAACATGAAAATTCTTTTTCTTTCTACATTTCTTTTTCGTATTCGAGGAAGAACACTAAATCCTTGTTCAGATATTAGCTCAGCTATTCTTTCTCGTCTTCTTCTTGGTATTCTCATTCTTTCAGTGTTTGGTAAAGATCGCATGGAAATATTATTTTGCGACATTCCCTTTTGTCCAATGTAAAGATCATGGAAGGGATATTGTTCATTCGTTTCTTCAGTCATGAATTTAGAATATTTTCTTCTTTTATGCCGTACCACCTCACGTTTTAATATTGACTAATAATATAACGACTTTAATATTGTATCTCTGCATCGTAGATATGACAATCCCGATTCTTGAAGGTCGATGTTATCTTTTTTAACAAGATTGTGTGAATTTCTATAATAACAAGGAATACATTATTTTTAAGTGTCCCAAGTTATAATTTGTTGCATGTGCCTATGATTTTGAATGTCTTTTGTTTATTTTTATAGCATTGGGAATTTATAGCATTATAGCATTGAGTGAAAACACACCTAATAAAGTGGGGGAAAATTCATTACAAAATTGATTTTCATGATTGGCGTTTTTAACTCTTCAACTATATGACAGAAAAATGTGTTGCTCAAGTCGAAGAAGTTCAAAAAAATAATAATGCACTTACGAATTTATCAATGGTTTCAACTCAATATAAGAATAGTATACAATCAACATATCAGACATGGGAAGTACTGAACGGAATAATTATCTTCATTTGAATAGAGGACAAGAATGAAGGAACACGCACGATATATAAAAATATCTCCCAAAAGTTTTTTTTAAATTTTAATACATTGACAGAATGCCAGCGGGAAAATGAAAATTTTAGAATATAAGCTATTAATAGACGAGTAATATTGGCCCCACTGAAATCCAAATAAAATATTTTCTGTTAATTACAACTATTGTTACTGGATTATTGTTTCCGTAAATAAATGTTCACTTCCGAGCTATTCACAGTGTTGCAATATCTTGAAATTAGCAATATTTTGAAACACTGACAATTCATACTTCGGGTGGTCGATTGTATGTTATTTTACATAACTCGGATGATGACGTCCAAAACATTTCTAGAGTTATTTCTCCATATCCGAAATGAAATATTGTGAATTTTATTTTGCTTATATCTCTCTCAAAAGAATGCCTTTTGAAAAGAATGTTTTGATCAAAAAATTGTGAAAGTTAATATGGATGTTTTCCTGTATGAAACATACATTCAATACTGGAAAATATGTCCATTAGTTTGAAATACGAAGACCTCCGAACCAAATTTTGTGAGAAAACATTTGAAATAAGTTTTTTTCAATAATGTAATTATTAGGACTCGCACTTTTGGGTAAACACATATAGTTTTTCCTGTAATCTGGAGCGTTGAAAGTAAGTTCGAAATTCAAGTAGCTGCCCATGGTTTCCTTATACAAAATTGCCTACCATCTAAAAATAAATATTTCGATTAAGTTGCATTCAAATAAATATTTTCATCGAAACAAATATACGCTCAATTTTATATTAATAAATTAATATTTTGAGTATTTTAAAGTTTAATATTTTATAATTTTTGAACACATTGTGAAAGATTGGAAAGCAGTGGTTGATCATACATCACATGTAGTTGGTCATACGTGACACATCACGGGATTGAGTGGAGTGGGTTTGGTTCACGATCTGTCGAAACATCTGAGGGGCATTTCTCACACTGCTGTCAACTCAGGCAATGACACTCTGAGCGATAACAAACACTCATTACTCTTGCAGATTCCAAACTTACTGAGATTGCACTGATGAAGTGAGCATTGTGATAAAGAGGAGGACGTCATGTTTTACATCAAGACTTCTCTCGATGTAGGTTTCTTTTTTACTTCCTCGCCGTTACAAAGATACTTCGTAAGAAGAGAAGGTTACGTAATTTGTACACCGGAAAAAGGCAAATTTTTATACGTGTAATACATATTTTCGTCGTTTTAACACATTTTTTAGTTTTTCAAGTAGTTAAAAATTACAATTTTTTAGGATCTACAAGTCCCAGCCCGAGTGATTATTGATTGACTGTGTGTAGTAAGTGTTATAACCGGGAGATGGCGGTGTTCCTCTCCTGCTGGAACGTGAGATTTAGCGCCGACCTTCACGTGCATGAGCACACTAGTACCTCCTACTCAGTCCCTACAGTGATGTGAATTTATCTTAAAATATACATTGTATGTCACATTATAAAAATTTAAATTATTGAATTTCAATATGTGCAGTGAATAGAAGTGATTTATATATTCCTTGCTGGGGAATTCGTAAACTTTCAGAAGAGAGGTGTTTCGCCGAAAAAAATATTATCGTCTTTTCCTTTGTAAACGCTGTCTCTAAATTTCAATCTCTTTCCCTTCTTTATTTTTCATGCCATGTAATTACGCCAAGAGCAGATTCGACCTTTTCATGGATAGTCTTCACCACACAGCTATCTTCATTCGTAGAACCTTGTATTTATGTACTACGTTCAGCGTGGTCAATGTTCTCTGGGAACGACGATTTAATCAGCTCTGGTGGTAATGTCGCAGGTTTCGGTGATCACAGATTTGGATATTTTGGACTGGTATTTTTGCGCAGATAATTAGACGGATGATTTGCGCAGATGAATTGCACGGATAATTTACGCTTGGTCCCATGGTTTGGGCAGATGATTTGGACGTATGATTTGCGCGGAAAGACTTGGAAAAATGATTTGCTCAGATAATTTGTACGGATGATCTGCGCGGTACATTGAATGGCTTGAGCGGAAAATTTATAAGGATGATTTGCTCAGATAATTTCCACAGATGATTTTCGCGGAACATTCGGAAGGATGATTTGCTCAGATGATTAGCAAGGATTTGTACTGAGGATTGATGAGTATGGGAAACCGGAGACAACGGGAGAAACAAAAAAGTGAGGAAACCTAGGAAATGATCGACGAGCTAATGGCTTCTCCTATCTATCTATAGGTAATAGATACTGGGGTACAATTTCTATCTTTTCCCAATCCTCCTTGACATCCCTCTATCGTTGGCGGGCGGCGCCCCTCCCTAGATCGTTTAACAACCTCCCCGTGCGCTTAGGGGAGCTGGGTGCGGGGGCGAAGGGGCGGAGTTCGAGCCCCAGCTGGCGCTCAAAGGCGGCGCGCGGGGCCGCTGGCTGCTCGTGCGCCGCGAGTTTACGACGCGGGCGCAATAACGTCGCGCCGCCGCAAGCCACTTAACAGCCGCACGTCGCCCGGGGAATCCCTCAGCGCCGCCGCACGGCCGCCAACGTCTCGGAGCTAAAGGAGCGACAGATGGCAGACGCGGCATCGGAAGGATCTCACTTTCTTTAAGTGCTGGGTGGGAGCTCAGTGCATCAACTGATGTCACTGCGGCGCCTCTGACCGGGAGGTCCTAGGTTCGAGACCTGACGGAGGAAGGATTTTCGGCACTAGATTTTCAGTTAGGTCGAATTCAGACGCTGTCTGGAAGAGAATTCTAGCGGCCGGCTGCTTTGATCGGTAGTTTTCCATGGTTTCTCCGATCAACAACAGGCGAATGCCCGAGCAGTACCCTAACAAACGGACCGCGCGAGATCTTTCCTTCCTCTTCTTCGTTCCATCCTCTCCCCTTACACACACATTTACACTAACATGCACTACACTACCACATATTCCGGGAAATTCAGATTAAATAAATTCATAAATTCCTGAATACCTTTTATTGTACTTAAAGATGTTTTATTCACTCTTTAGTTGACACTATAATTTAAACGGTACTTTTTGGCGTACAAAATCGGGAATCAATGGAAATCGCAGTGTTCAATGTCATTCATACCAGAATGCTATTCACAATATTCTGATAATTACATCATTTTCCTGACGTTCAGTGAAATGTATGCTTCTTTCCCGGTTTGGAGGATCAATCGAATTAGTTTATCCAATCGTGGATAAGAGCGCTGTTATTGCTTTTAATTTCCAAGCATTCTAGAGTTAAAGTAGCTCACTTACAATGAAATCAATTCACTGGCGGAGAGGACAGGAATGTTGTAATTAGTAGACTGGTTGTTCGAATTTTACAGCATCTCACATCGAGCTTACAATACTCGTAAGTGTCCAACTTAACCCTTCGATGCACATTCCAGATATGCAAAGCCACTTTTGGAAGTGATTTCCTATTATATTTTCATTAAAAGCCCTTATGTTCACTTTGACATATTTGTAAAGGGTTTATTTCCCATTTGATTCATTCAGCACTCGACAGATCGCGCGCGAGTTGTCTTTTTGAAATATTTTTTCTCGACGAATGGGTGTTTACTCTGAGGGCTTGTCGACCAACTTTGGCTGAGTATTTTTGTAGTTGATTATTACTTTCTTTGAATACAAATTTTTGTGGTTTAAACGTGAAGATCTTTATATGAGTTGAATTATTCGGAATCTATTTTCTGTTTACTATTGTAATTTTAAATACGGCTTTGTGAATTTTACATATCTGCAAAGGTGCGCAAATATTCGCATTAGAAATACGTTATGTAGTGTTTAGAGAGATTTTATATTGTGTTCAAATTTATTTAATTTTACTAATTTGTTTACATTTTGAACAAAATGTGTAAATATAAATTCGTTGAAGGAGGGTATTGAAAAACCATATCAGAAAATGAGCTCAGAGTCCTGTATGTTCTTCAGAGAAAGCATTCTGTAAAAAGAGCTGTCATTTTGTTAGAACCTTCAGAGAACAACCTGTACAAATCCAAACTGTAAAGGATACACTTTTGTTGTTTGTGAAAAGCGCCAGGTCAACCTGTCTTTAAACAAGTAAAAATTGTTTCAGGAATTTTTTACTCTTTTCAGTTGATGTAAAATGAAATCCACATGAGAGAGCCTGCAATATTTTTCGTAATAAACGCTTGATCTAAAGGAGAGTTTCATTTCATATCCTTAACAGCTAACTCTTAAATATCTAGCAACATTAATCAAATTATTATGACTATTCATCATCATTATTATTATGACTATTATAAGTTTTTTAAGTAAGCAGTTAGTTATTGTATTATGTATTAAGTTAATTAAGTATATTAAGTTATTGTATCTCTGTAAAACAAATTGGGAATAAATATTATTATTATTATTATTATTATTATTATTATTATTATTATTATTATTATTATTATTATTATTATATGCGTGTCATATTCTCTATTGGACATTACTGAACATATGCAAAGATAAAATGTATAACTTATGTGCATTTTTGCACACGTGCAATGAGTACAAAAATTCAATATTATGACACATATGCAAATTACAATTATTTTAATATTTTTCATGATATTACACATTTTAAATTATTCTCAAAAAAAATTGAGGTTGAAAGAAAAAATGTACAACGAAGGATTAACAGGAGTTTTACGAAATTAAACTAGCCGAACCCGCTGACTGGTAACTTGAGACAATCGTTAGAGATACGAAGCGCTGAAACTGCGTTGATGTCCTTAGCACAAGCGACAAAAAACTAATTTTCTCTCCTTGTGATTGATCGACTGTCAAACCAGTTTGTAAATAGCCAAGATAAAAAGCAAATGTGGATATCAAATCATTAGCGGACAAATACTCATTTCACGTTTTATGAAAGGCAATATAGCATGTGGTAATTCTACGATTATGTTCCGAAACAAAAGAGAAAAATATACCAATGAAAATCTAATTTTGAATCACGTGTATTTATACTATATATCTTCTGCGAATGTGACAACAAAAAAACTGATTTTACGAATAGCGTTTAAAATTAAAATAGTTTTTATTAGCGCTACGCACGTCACTTCAACATTAATTGTGCATGAGCACGACAGTGAATAAAATTATATTTTTCACTGAAAGTACTATATATTACAAAATATATGTATTATGACCTGACGGTCATCTGACTGTCAAATCAAAAAAAGGAAAGAGTTCGCCAATTCGAATTAGGCGCGTGGAAGAGGCCGCAAATCGGTCTACGTGAGGAACGATTCCGAGAACGGCCAAGAACGAGTCACGGCCGGTGGGACGCGGCAGTCAGTTAGAAAAGAGGAGGGAATGATGGCAGGTGATGTGGACGTGCTGTGTAACGCTGTGTAACGCACCATCTCACCTTAGTGAGATGGTGAAATCAAGTAGCATCAAGGACTAGAGGTGCGTGGATATACTATTACATGCATAGACGAACGCCCGGAATATCGGACAATAATACAAGATTGGACGTTATTGTGTTCAGAACGCCAATGGACAGAAATTATAAGGTAGAGTGAAAGCACGTGGTGTTGTGATGTATGCGGACCATAAATTAGTACCGTGTGGAGAAATTAACGATCCCGATCCAGTGAATCGCCATGAGAAGAGAGAATTCGTATTCATATTACGTAAGTGAATGATCAAGGAGCAGAACACTGGATAACGCACGGCGGCAGCGAGGGGGAAAAGGCGGCCACGACGGCGACGAACGACCACCCCGGACTAGCGACTTCAAGGACATTTGCAGTGACGGCGCTGTTCCCAAGACGGGAGAGAAAGGTCTGAACCCTTGACACAATGAATTAGGTAAAATTCTGGTAAAATGAGTATATATTCAGTGAAAAAAAAATTACACAGTGGCACAAATATACAATAAAGTATGCACTTTGCGTAGATGGTCACTGCAAAGAAAACAGAAAACAAAAAGAACACAACCACAAAATGTATCGGCGTCACCTCGGCCTGAATACTTCAATAGTTACTATTCACAATTCTTTTGCTTCTACCTCTTTCTGAATTACTTTCGTGTACCTCATTCAACTTTTGCTATTCTTAAGTGTTCTCCGTGCACGGCCCTTTAAATGATTCTCTACAATTATTCTACCATAGACTGTTCACAGGTGTCAGCCTTAAGCTGCACATTTACTACAATGCTGTGAACT
>BLKR01011375.1:0-33812 GCA_011170035.1 Teleogryllus occipitalis
AAATAACTGGAGAGAAACTGCAAGTGTTTCTCAAATATAAACACTCCAAGTTATCACAAGACTACGAAGAATACAAACTCATAAGGAACCAGTAAATATATAGATCAGAAAAGTAAAACAAAGTTATTAGGAATCCTTTACTGTAAGACTAGAGCAACATCCGAAACAAATGAATTAATAAATACAACAAAAATCAGTAATAAAGAATAGGTGGCGTGCTTTAGTAAACTGTTCTTTCATGGCGAACCCCCAACATTGGAAATTGTCTACACATTCACACAAGAGATTGATATTTCAGAGAAACAGATAATACAAACAATATTCAAATTTAAAAAATATAACGTACCTACAGAGGATGATATGTTTAAGGAATTGTTGAAATAAGGAGGACAATCACTACCCTCAAGAACTATTTTTAACAACATTTATGGTAGTCAAAGGTATACAAAGCATATACAAACACAGCAGTACATCAGAGGAATGGAAAAAAAAACATTCTAATCCCTCTTTTCAAGAAAGGAGATAAGTTAGATCCGAATAACTATAGACGAATAAGTCTTCTAAATAAAACTCTCAAAATAACAACAAAAACAAGCAAAGATATTCGAAGGTTTAATAGAATAGAGAAGAGAACAACAAGGATTTAGAAGAGGAAGATCATGTAATGACGCGGTCTTCATCATCAGACAAATTGTTGAGAAATCTCTGGAATTCAATAAACTGCATATATCTGCTTTGTAGACATACATGAAGCATTTAATAGCATACGCCTGATAAACGTGGTAACATTATTAAAGAAAGTAAACATTCCCTGAAACTTTATTAAACTTATAGTGTATATATACGCAAATAACAGAATCAAAGTAAAACAGAACAAAAAAGTATATGAAGCGTGAGAAACAGCCCAAGTAATTAGACTAGAAGAATGACTAAGCCAGATACTCTTTAATCTAGTAATGAAATACATTTTATGAGACCTTTCTAATAAAGAAGGATATAATTTTGAACCTCATAATAAAAAATCTGTCTGCTATGCAGACGACAGTTTTAATTGCATCACGCCTCTTATTCCAACTCTTTAAAACAGGCTAGGCGCATAACACGAATATATCCATAGAAAAACTAAATGGATGAAAATTTCAAAAGAGCCATTAGATGCAAATTGGCTGTGAAAGAACACTCAATAGAACAAGTGATAGAAATAAAATATCCAGGCACATTGAAAAGCAGTGATGGTAGATCTCTAAAAGAAACAAAAAAACAAAGTATAAAAGCAAATAGAATAGCAGGCTGTCTAAACCAGTCAATACGGTATAACTCATATATTAAAAAAGAAACTAAAATCATAATACATACAAGGCAGTAATTAGACCTACCCTGGTCATATGTAGCCGAAACCATAGAAGACTCCAAGAAAATGTGTCAAATGATGGAAGATGTGTCAAGGGATATTAGAGATGCGGATGCTAAGACAAATAGTAAATAAAACGCTAAGGATTAAAGATAGCAATACTAAAATACGGAAAACCTGCCAAATAGACATCATATCAGACTGAATTTGTGAAAGAAGACAATGGAATGACCACATAATAGAATAGAAAAAGACTGGCTGATGAAGGTGGCAAGAAAGAAGACCTGCAGGCACGAGGAGAGTGGGCCGTCCATAATCACGATGGAAAGAAATTTTGTAAATTTATGGTAGTCTAAAGAACGTAAAATGTGATCTATGAAAGTAGTTACACGAAATATTAGTTGTTTTAAAATAAATTTCTTTGTTAAAAACGACAGGCTACAGCCTAAAATAGACGAAAGGAGAAGGTTTTAGTGGTCATGGCACTTTGTGGTTAAACATTTATACTTGCAAATACAGTTTCTTTCAATATGCTGTCTTATACTATATATTATTATTATTATTATTATGTAAATCTTGTTCTTAATACCACGAGTGTGATCGCTAATACGACTAATAAAAATCAAAAATATTATTCAGTTACAAGCGGTGCTACTTCACTCGGTGAACTGTCGGAAGAAGGTGAAACCTGGTTCTCTTCTGGCACCTCTTTGCGAAATATTATTTATTTAATATTAGTTATCATTTATGGTAGTCTGAAGAACGTAAAATGTGATCTATGAAAGTAGTTACACGAAATATTAGTTGTTTTAAAATAAATTTCTTTGTTTAAAACGACAGGCTACTGACTAAAAATAAAAAAAAGAGGAAGAAGAAGAAGATGGTTATAGTGGCCCTGACCCATTGTGATTAAGCATTTATACTTGCAAATACAGTTTCCTTCAATATGCTGTCTTATACCATGTATTATTACTATGTTAATCTGGTTCTTAACGTCACGATTTTGATCTCTAACACGACTAATAAAAACCAAAAAGACTATTCAGTTACAAGCGGTGCTACTTCACTCGGTGAACTATCAGGCCAAGGTGAAACCTAGTTCTCTTCTGGCAGCTCTTAGCAAAATATTCCGTGAACCCCAACTCCTTCGCCAGCCTTCATACTTAGACAGACCGCTCGGAAAGTACTCATGCAGAAAAGGAGCTCCGGCTACTTTGCCTCATGAATTGTGAAATGTACAACTAAAAGAATATGAGGCAAAGGGAGCGAACAAGTGTAGAAGTTTGCGCCTTTCCCCCCGACTTTGTCTAGAAACGTTATGACCAGACAAACTAGAAACAATAATTCAAAGAAAAGCTTTTAAGGGCTCGTCAAGACTTCCCGATGGAAACTTTTGTGTTGGGAGGCGAAGAAAAGGAGAAACATGGGCAAGGAATCGTTACCATAAATTTGCAGCGCAAAATGAGCGAATAAAGCAAGCGAGTGAGAGTTTTTCGCGAAAGTTTTTTACGCAACACTTGGCTGCAGCATGAAGCTGCTTCTTCACTGAGTGTGAACAGTTTTGTAAGAGAGACTGCAGAAGTTTGCTGCATTACAGTATATGTTCGTTGTCGGGCTCTTTGAAGCTTAGGTCAGTTGTCATGACCTGCAGTGAATAACAGTCTTATAAAACTTTGTATTAAATTTCTCTGCAGTGCTGTTTCTCTTACAGTGTCTCTCATACAACATATTATCTTATATTCATAAACAGAGCCATCGATAATAGTTACTTATTCCAAAAGTACCTTTTTTTCTTATGATATTTACGATAGTAATGATATTTCAATTGTTTCAAAAATGGAATGGAGGTCATGTAAATTTTATGTGAAATTGTCAGGTCACGATGTATCTTTCCTGATATTTACCTGTTTGATTGCCAACAAATTTTATAGTATAAGTGCGCGAGTAAAAGTTTTTCAACACTTTTTACACAACACTAGTTTATAACATGAAGCGACTTCTTCGCTGAGTGGGAACAGTTTTGTAAGAGAAACTGTCGAAAGTTTGATATTTTACGTAAAAATGTTTTTGTTGTTGCGCGTTGAATATTTTGTTCAGTGTTTCTGTCGCCGGAAAAGTGAGAGTAAAATATATAAAAGAGTTATTGAAACTTCTTTAAATTGATACAACCATAATGATAATTATAATGAATAAGAGCATGATGTGATACTTTTCCGATTTTCAAAGTAACTAATTTTTTCTTCTTGAAAGTTGGTTTTCTTTCGTACGTTCAAATCCAATTTTTGAAGTTTTGTGAATCGTATATTAAGTGGTGAACATTGTTCTGCTTGGTAAACTTATTCATGTTTATTGACTTCAATTTTCTCTTACAGGTAAGTGTCTCAAGAACCGGTCTCTTTACTGTGAGCGAGGTTGCACTTGTAACTGTGGTGAGTTCACAAATGTTTACATAAATATATTTTGTAACAACGAAATATTAATATACAATCTAGAATATAACAATGTAACGTGTTTAGGAAGAATTGAGAATTGAAATTAAAAAATCTATTATTGGAAAGGCAAATACTGATTGTGAAATACTGAGTATGAAAATATTGGTCACATATTCACCACTATGATGCAAATATTTCCAGGAGCAAATAATTCTTTTTCAATATCCTATACTTAAAATTGTTGAATTGAAAAAATATTATTGGCGAACAATGTAATCCATTTCAAAGCTCCTTGTAGTGAAATGTTTTATATTCCTGCCCCACAATAATTAGCAATTGCCAATGTCAAATATGTCAGTGAGTTCATAGTTCAATTACAGTAAGTCTTATTTTCTATTCATTTGGGCTTCACAGATTCCTTTTTCTTGGACTATTTTTTCAGTATGATGCCTAAGTATTTTCTTAGATCATCAGCTCCAATACTTTTTCCAGGGGACAGTATAAAGAAAACATTGAACTATTAGTGGGAACATCTTTGTTCACTGCAAAAGAATTGCTATTCGATAGAGAGTATGTAGGTGAAATTTCTATTTGAAATGGAATCTTAATTGGAATATACTATGAACTGCAGACTCGAATTCAATGAATAATGTTTCTTGAAGGAACTTATTTTTCATCGCATTTGAAAGACTGAGAAGAAAAGTGAATTCTAGATTTAGATTCAATATGTGCATGCACATGACACAAGATAGTACACTTTGACTTGAAAAACATAAGCTTTCTCATCTATTCCTACAATTGTTTACATGGTCAAAACTGATAAATTGTTCCTGAGACCACATACAAATTACAAAACGTTCTCTACCCTATATATGTGTGGAAGAGTAGTGTTGTAAATAATTATGACTACGAATTGTAATAATTATTATTTGAATACAATAAGTCTTAGGGAGAAACTTTAGCAAAATTTTTATTGGCATGATAAACACCTTTTCATGCTTAACTTCACTCTCTTCTTTACCTTCTTTATAAGATATTATAATAGTTTCTAAATTTATCTTTCATTTGTATAAGATCGATGGTTAAGTCATTCAAAGCTTGTAACATACTGTTTATAAATACAAATGTTGCTGAAGACTTACATATACTCATTGTTTATTATTATATATAATTATACACATCGTAATGTATTTAGCACGTTGGTTTGGGGTACTTCAATAAATAGATACACAAAACTTTTCATTTTATTATTCCTTCCCCTTTTGTAGTTTCGTGATACAAATCTTCACTCCTCTTTAAGCTACGTACGCACGATGAACCCCTATTCACCAAAACTAACACAATTACAAAACTAATGTGCGTGAAATATACTCCTTGGTAAACGGCGCAAAAGGGAAAAATAATTAATCTATTATTTTTGGTAAAGCATGTTTTTAAGGTACAATAATGTGTTTTCTATCTAAATTCTTTAGAAGATGTACGTAAACTTTTAAAACTCATCTCCCTTATCCCGAAAGTAAAATTACGTAATAAATTCGCAAACACTCTGCATCCCTAACGGCGTGCACATATACCTTGAGTGGCCCTTCATCGGCATGACTGCAAGAGTTAGACTTCTTCCATCCCCGTTATTTAGTCGAGGACGGCTTCGGTGCAGAGAATCTTCAACGTTCCCCCCTCCCCTTCCCCGGAAATAAGGAAACGAGAACAATCGAGGACCGGGACTGACGCCATCGCCTCCCGAGTCCCTACAATTAAATACCACCCAAAACATCAGGCCTATCGGCAAGTGGCCATTTTGCTTCTGACGTCTCTATTTCTCGCGCAAGTTTTCTTGATACACGAGCTCCCTAGTCATCACCCAGCGCTGAATATCACGGCCCGGTCAGATACTTAGGTTTGACACGAAACGGCACGTACCAATTTACAATGCTGGCAACAACCGTCTCGTACTTTCAAAACAATCGTAGCATTTCTGGTGGCTTGCTTTGCCGCGTTAAGTTCATTCCCACAGTTGGCATGCCGTTTTAAGCCGTGATGTAGCCACAGCCCTCTTCTCCCCGCACCCCCCGCTGTGGAATATCAAGAAAACTTGCGCGTGTAGTACTTGTAGTCATAACATTACATCGTGGCAAAAGCATGGTCTGCTTGGAAGTCAGTGTAATCTGTGAATGTCGTATATAGAAATTCTTGCGAACAGTGTTTTTATCCATTTTATGGTGAAATAATATCTTTGCCTTAAGTTTGTGCGATCAGAACGTATTTGTAGCAGAGCAACTTTGATACAGAGAAAGTAAGTACTTGTAACAACTTGTAAAAACGTTTAGAAGTTACATGAAGTTGCCGTGCGCGTCAACTTTGAAATTGCTTTCGGCAAAATTCAACACTCCTGAGATGGAGAAAAATCCAGAGCATGCGTCGTAGTACATAGGAAGGAAATTAGGTTTGTTGAATGAAAAGGACAAGACTAGTACTCTTCATGGATAAAATATAATTGAGGTCAAATGTGGACTATAAAGGAGGAAGTCTAGTCGGATCTGCTGTTAATGAAGAGGAAATTCATCAACATCTCACAATTCACTTTTCCCCATAGCACGTCATACGCAGTTTTAACTGCTTTTGACTTTAAATAAATAAATAAATAAATAAATAAATAAATAAATAAATAAATAAATAAATAAATAAATAAATAAATAAATAAATAAATAAATAAATAAATAAATAAATAAATAAATAAATAAATAAATAAATAAATAAATAAATAAATAAATAAATAAATAAATAAATAAAAAATAAATAAATTAAATAAATAAATAAATAAATAAATAATAAATAAATAAATAAATAAATAAATAAATAAATAAATAAATAAATAAATAAATAAATAAACGAATAAATAAATAAATAAACGAATAAATAAATAAATAAACGAATAAATAAATAAATAAACGAATAAATAAATAAATAAACGAATAAATAAATAAATAAACGAATAAATAAATAAATAAACTAAATAAATAAATAAACGAATAAATAAATAAATAAACGAATAAATAAATAAACGAATAAATAAACGAATGGGTTTATGATAACTAGTATGATTTCATCATATAAAGGTGTAGTTCATATATTTACAGTCAGAAAATTTACAGATGAGTTGTGAAACCATTATATCTAAACCATAATTGTAGGGCTTAAAAGATTACGTTTGTTGAAACTCGTAGTTTCAACAATCTTAGCTGCTTTTCTACCACTCCTAAGAGAAGTAAATTGTGCCGGAATAATTATTCATTGACGTTGTCTTTAAGAGAATACCTAACTTTATTATTTTTGACGTCTTCTATAAAGAGACTCCAAAGTTTTGCACAATGTTGACATCAATTGTACTACTGGTCGATCTACAAACTCCAAACTTTAGGACCCTACTCCATTGATTTCAGATGAGAGTACTTAATGTTTATTTAAGAAAATGGTGAATTAAAAAAGTAACAGTACATTAAGACAATGTGCTTTTTTTAAAATCATTTAGTTGGTGTGGTAGCCACACTTCGAATATTGTAACAACACAAATTCTAAGAATATTTTGTAATAATTTTTATATCACATGCTCCTTCAGAAGGTTAGCAGGGTTAACTTTTTATTTATTTGCATAATTTTTGAGAGATATTGGGAGAAATCTAAAAGACAGAAGTAGTATATTTAGTAATTGACGACGTTTTAATTTTGATGTTATTTTGGTTTATATGCACTGAAAATAATTTACAGTGACTCCTCAATTTGTAATGAAGCTTCTCCATTTTAGTTATTATACTCTTCAACATTCCAAGGATTATTAAGTTCCATTGAAAAATGAGTACTACCCATTTATTACCGTGTTTGATAGACGAGTTTTGGGCACACCAATATGGTGGGATGTATTCCCCCGCGGAACATGGCAGAGGTTGGTAATTCCCCTTCCATGTATTCATAGCTCCACGGTCTACATTATTTCCATTCCAACGTCTTTGCCGCCTTCTCGGTCGTCGTCGCGAAAGAGCGCAAGGTCTTCCGGCACAGTGCTGCCACCTTTCCGCCGAAGCGCTCGCGCCCGCGTGCGCGCGCGCGCGCCTACCGGTGGCGTATTAACGTTATAAATGAACCAAATAAATTTCTCGCGGTTGGCGGGCGGGGAGACGCGCTTCGCGGCAAATGATTACCTTGTCTGGCGCCGCGCCAGGCGGGCCATCTCAGATCGATCAGGCGGCGCGACGCCCGCCCTACAAAGCAGCCCTTGGGCCGCCAAGGCCTCCCAGTCGGAGAGCCAGGGTGTGGTGTGGAGAGAACCTCGGTACAACTGTTGTAGAGGTTGCACCAAAGAATTTGTTTTTTCATCAAATTATGGAATATGAATGTTTGAATTAAAATTTCTATCGTGTTTCATTAATATTATCCATCATTTTATAATCGTATTTACTCTCCAATGATTTATTTATTTATTCAATAAGTGATTTTATTAGTATATTTGTTGTTGTTATTATTATTATTATTATTATTATTATTATTATTATTATCATTGCCATCACAGTTACAGAAGCAACTCATTTAACTGACGTATTTTTAATTATACGTTTTGTTACTATTATATTGAATCAGTCAATAACATTTTCCGTAACCAGTAAAAACATTTTTGAAAAGTGTGTAGGTGACACTGGCAAAAGTTATCGGTGAATATCTCACAGTCTTGCACTGCTGCAAGATAAGCGTGGGAGATTTTTCTCTAAAATTTGATCTCCATAAAAAATCTTTACAAGTAATCTATTTTTCAATAATTGCTTAACACATATACAATTTTTTAAATGTTTCTTATAGTGAGGTAAATATGACTTTCTTATTATTCGTTCAATACTCATTTGAGAGAAGAAATACATCAAAAACAGAAAAATTGATAATACCACACGTGTCTTATTACTAAACATTAAAACATCCAAAGACGGTACTCATTTACGTTTGTCAGTCGAGAAAAGAAAAATCATTTATCCGTCCTTTGCTAATAGTGCTTCTTAAATTAAACGTTTTCCAGGAAGCAATTGGTAGCCACCAGATTTAATAACTATTCCTTAAGAAAATTATGCATCCGTTTCTAGTCTTTGGTTCACTTCGATTCACATATTTTTTTCTCTATAACTATCTTCCGCCAGTCTGATTTCGGATTAAGAAAGTTGGGACAAAAGCGAAGGAACGAAAAATAGAAGAAAACTTGCAGAAGCTAATGGAGTCTGTCATTATCGCGTAATTAAAAATCCTGAAAGAAAATGATGAAGCGAAAGCAGTTGAATCTTTGATGGAGTCGTACCCTTCCAACCCCAAGGAATCGAGTTTAATGCTCGGGTGGGGAGATCAATCTATGACCGAGGCAGAAGAAATATGGAGGCGGCGTCGGAAGAGATTTCTTTCAGATATCTTTCACTGTTCCTCCACAAAGGAATCCGTTTCACGATTCGATCCGCTCCGATATGATCCGACCTTTGTTGTGCGATCGTCGGAAAGGAAATTTTTACATACTTATTGCTTTTGCTCGCGCTCTTAAAGAGAATAGACAGTGTCATCGTTTTAACCAGGTCGGCTTGAGAATGTTAACTAACGACGTAGTTTCGTTTTCTTTTACGCTAGGACGCATGAAAGTTCTCGTTCTTAGATTGCCTTTAGTGAATTTTGGGGAAAAGATTTTTCAAGTCATTATTTGCAACTGATCTAAAATATTTGTATTCTGTCAATCTGAGTGCTGTTATTCACTGTACGCTTACATTCTCCGAAATAAAATAAATGTCGTTATTTATAATTGACGTCAGCACACAAGATTCATTTTGTTGGATTCAAATCAGCGCCTATTTTCATTTGCCTGTGACAATTATTTTGAAAATTTATTTAAAACATTTTTGATAGATATTGAAGTGTATAATTTATTTAGAGGGATAACTGTCACTTCATAGTGTTTCAACTAAATGATCTTTCTCCGAAAATACATCTAGGAAAATTGAAATGAAATGATACTGTTTTGGAGCATTTTATATTAATATACTTCGACAATCAATTTTCAATGGCTATTTACATGAATTTTGATAAATAATTGAGACCAAGATAAGGTCATGTCTCTACGGCAAAAATGTAGAAAGGTCTTTGAATAACAGTTTAAGCGGTCAGAAAAGATAGCAGTGACTCAGTGACTGCATAGTACGCACGTGGGACCTAATTTGCTGAAACCTTTTTTCCCAAGAGTATAAGATGGGTAGGTTAAATGAAAATAACCTGAAAACTTGCATTTTATGAGTAAAAACTTAGCCGTATCAGCAGAGATCTTGAGGTTATTCATATTTACAATGAAGGATTTGTTGTTATGACTTCAACTCAAACACGTTCAATGTTGTTTTTGCGTCCACGTGCCAATCTCTCTTTCCTAAACTGCCTATCTCCCTCCATCTCTTTCCATCGCTCTCTCAAACGTCCTCTCTCCCTTCCTCTCTTTCCCTCTATCTTTCCTGCCTTCCACCTACCTCCTTCTCTCCCCCTCTCTCTCCCTTTTTTCTCCAACTTCCTCCTCCTCTTTCTCGCATTTCCTCTCCCACTTTCTGCCCCTTCACCCTATCTCTCTCACTTATCCCCCTCTTATTCTATTCCCTCTCCCTCTTTCCCACTCCTTCACTCTCGCTTTTTACTTCCTCCCCCTCTTTTTCCACTCCCTCTTCTTCTTTTCCCACTCTCTCTCCTTTCTCTCAATACTTCTCTCTCACTCTTCGACTTTTCCACTCTCTCACCCTCTTACTCTCTCTATTTTCTCTTAATCCTGCTTGTTTCTCTTACTCCCTCTCCCTTGTCCCCTCCATCCCTCTCTTTTCTTCCCACTCCGTCTAGCACTCATCCACTCCCTCCCCATTCTCCTTCTGTCTCTGCAGATCTCTTTCTCCCCCTCGCGCTCTTACTGCCTGCACCGCCCTGCCTCGTCCCCGCCCGTAGCGGTGACCGCCGGGCGTCGGCGCCGCGTGCAACATTGATGGGGGCGAGGAGGGCGGGAGGGCGGGAGGGCGGGAGGGCGGGAGGGAGCGCTGCCGTTGATCTACGCGAATTACGCGCCCTTCGCCCGCATTACGCTTTCATCGGCGGCCGCTGCGTGCAGCAACGCCCCCCTCCCCCACCCCACTCCACCCCACCCCCTCCCCTCCCCCACTCCACCCCACCCCCTCCCCTCCCCCACTCCACCCCCACCCCAACCCCCTGCGCCTGCATGCCGCGCGTTCCGGCGTGCTGGCGTTTGCGCCAGAATTTCAACCCAAATCCCGCGCCCTGAGTTGGGGAATTTTTGTCACTTCTCCGGATCACGTGGAGTACCTTGCTGGCGTTGAAGGCCAGATACGCCAGCACTCAACTCAGATCCGTAACTGTTAAATTACTCGTTTGTTTTAGGCCGATTCTTGGTCACGTGTCAGACAGTTAAAAAAAGCTTGATTCGGTTAAAGTGCTTACACGCTACATGTACATATTTTCCAAATAGTTTTGAGCAAAACACAAAAAAAAACTAAACAACGATCTGGTGAAAATAGCATCAGTTCTAGACAGCAGTTTTGGAAGATACACTACTAAAATTACATGTGCTTTGCAACAATAAATCCCTTTTGAGTATTTTATGGCCTTAGAGTGGTATATCCAGTGTGATTTGATTTTTGGGCGTCAATTCATCACCAACATCTCTCGATATTGTATTGCATTTACGTTAGTCGTGTTGGATATGTTAATGGAGTTGAGTCCTGGGTATGTGTACAGCATGCACTAAAAGCATGACTCTTTTGGAATATGATTGCATGACATATCTGCATGACGACATGCTTTTTGGCAACAACTTTCATATCTACATTGGGGTAAGTTTGGAATGTATTTTTAGCAAATATCTACGATATATTCCATATATAACTTGAAAACTACTTATCAGAGAAAAGAATTATTGGGGTAGATGATTATCTCCGCAAAAGAGAAGGGCTGAAATGTAAATATACGGTCACGTATAATTCCTTACTCATTATCGACTTATTTCTTGCGTACTTCGACATTTGAACAAGAAAGCAACGGAAAGGTGAGTAAAACCATGTAGACCAGTTCTACACCACTTCTTTATACAATCCAAATTCATGTTAAGCTGTCTTCTGGAATATATACTACTAATACTACCTGAAACCAGAAATGTTACAATCATGATGAAAACATCTTTTACCTTTCTTTTGTCATATCTCAAATTGGATACGATAGGTTCCTAGTTTTCACAATCTCACTCTGATGATACATTGTTTGATCCCAAGCGTAGGTAGGTGATAAACACATTGTAGTATGCCCTCCTCTTTCCTGAGAAATGAGAGTTAAGTGATGACAAGATCACCACAATCGCATAACAAAAATACCTATGTCTTGCATGTGGTTCTAACCCACAACCAGAGGTTGCAGATTTTGAACGCATATTCACGCTTCCTGGGAGACGGCTGTTCATTCTCAAATCTTCAATAAACATTGCCAAATAACTTACAGTAATTCGAAATAGTATTGTATGCGAGAAGTGCGAAGCTTTAAACAGCACTACATGCACTACTGGAAGAGTAGGTAATGCTATTTAATATTGTGCTATTCCTGGATCACACGTATTTGTGCGCCAGCACGCGGTAAAATAGGATGGGACACTATCCAAAAGCCGCTCGAGTGCTATGTCACTTAATTTGATTTTGTCGGAATCGATGCTTTAAACGCGTCTCGGTTCGTACTGAGTTTAAAATACTGTGGAATATAATCGAACAATATTGGATTTCTGCACACATGCCAGAGGCGCTTTATAGGATGCGCGTGGGTTAGAATATTGGAAAATATCTGTTCTGTGATTAAACGTAAAAGTGGTCCATATTTTAAGCATATTTTAAACATTAAATTTTTAGACAGCAATTGAAACATTTTTTCTGTATTTCGTTCATAATGAATGTCTCCTAGCGAGTACACACAATACTTATTATTCATGTGTAAAAGAGTGTAAGTAATTTTAATAAATGCGATAGTCTTCTATGGGCTATTAAAGAGATGTTTATGGATGAACTGAAGAGTAAAACAAAAGGTATTACGGAACGTAAATCATGGCTGTATAAATGTGCTTATTTAGATCAATACATTGGTATTGATCTAATAAATAATAAATAATAAATATAATGAATAATAAATAAATAAATAAATAAATAAATAAATAAATAAATAAATAAATAAATAAATCTAATAAATAAATAAATAAATAATAAATAAATAAATAAATAAATAATAAATAAATAAATAAATAAATAAATAATAAATAAAAAATCTAATAAATAACCAAATTATTTGTAATCCACGAAAAGAACCGTATTATTGTTTTAAAAACCAATACACGTAAAGCAGTTGAAAGAGTTTCGTGGAAGACTGCAAAATAAAAATATGAAATAATGTACTAGGTAACACGGGAACAAAATAAATGGAAATATATGGAACGAAATATATGGAAAGCGAAATAACGGAAACGAAAGATATGGATATTTTCAGCAAGCACAGAAAATAAAATAAAAAACAATAAAAAGGGAAAATGAAGGGGGAAAGAGTAATTTCGTTTTAGTACTGATATCACAGTAGACGAGAATATATTTACACTGACTCAATAAATAAAGAAAACAACCCGAAATAGAGAGGTTTATTTACAATAAAGATCTTCGACAAGGCTTTTGTTAGTGTCCCACTATTTTTTTATATATTTAAAAAAGGTTATTAGAATAAAATAATGTTTTATTACGTGAGTTACTACCGAATATCACGTAGATAACATGACTTCCCCTCATCTCACAGTCATTTTGAAGATTCCGAAGAACTCGGTAGGAACATCAACTGAATGTTCTTTATTTATTTGTAATCTGGGCTCTTAAGTGAATGACCACATCCCAGTGCCTGGCATTAGGTAATAAAGAAGTAATGAATAAAACCTTGAAATAACATACAAATTAAAGAAACAGAATATAAATTAATGGGTGATTAAGGGTTAAAGGATAATGGGGTTAAAGGGTATGAGCTAATAAAATGTGGAACTAGCGTACCCGTGTGAGAACACTCAAACCCCACCTTCTTCGCTATTTTTCTATTTCCATGTTAAGCCTGTAATATATATTTTTTCTTCGAGACCCTCTTATCCTCCGTCACATGTTATATATGTCTCCTTGTAATTGATAACAAAACAATACACCCTTGACAATACAAATACAATAAGAGTGTCAATAATTCTCGTGCGTAAGTTTGTAATTCCGATAAATTAATACTAGTAATTAGTGATGAAACCCTTTGATGCAATTGTAGCTTCAATGCGTCGCCGCACGCTCTCTATACAGGCTTTTGCATTTTGTTGCAGTTCAATGTTGTGATGTCATTCTTTGTTGAGAATTTCAATTAACTGGCTCTTGATGCAATTGTAGCTTCAATGCGTCGCCGCACGCTCTCTATACAGGCTTTTGCATTTTGTTGTAGTTCAATGTTGTGATGTCATTCTTTGTTGAGAATTTAAATTAACTGGCTCTTGGTTATGATTACTTGCAAGGCGATCGGCCGTTTGGCGAGTATAACTGTATAGGGTTCGTGTCAAGTGAGTTTCTCGGTCAGGGCAAGACGGTAATATTTTTTTTCTGCCAGGAATGCAATAATACTCCTGACTTTGTGGAACGGTGCTGAATTGTGTATAAAACTGTATTCTTAATCACCAGGGTTAATCACTCTCTTATGTCAGTGGCAGAGTTTCTAGTACTCGCTTGAACTACTCTTGCTTCGGTCCCTTCTTCGATGTATATACGAGCTATATACCCTTCGCTGAGATCATAGACCACACCATGACCCTAATCGGCAGTTTATTACATTAACATCCATAAGGTGGTCTGAATGGAACTGCTCCCAAGAGCGTCGTCAGACAAATGAACTTTATTTGAACAAATTCTTAGACATTAATTTGTCAAGCAAGCATATCTGTAAAATATTACAAAATTCATTATTGCTGAAATGCACTAGTGCTTTCAGTATTTAAAAAGGTTGTATTACTCGAATCCAGTGTGCAACTTTCATATTTCAGTGTTGTTTGGCCCACTGCAATCGCCTCTTCTTCATGGCCAGGGTGAGGCGTGGATTTTGGATAGAGCGACAACCAATCAGGCTCTCTTCGGCTAACCGTCTTCGGACTGCACTTTAAAAAACTATTGCTTCCTTTGGCGATTATCATCGTAGTCAGACATGCAACAGCATTTTTACGAATTTTGAGGCAGATATCCCTGTTTCGGCCATCGGTACGTAGACAGATGATACTTTTCTTGTACACACTCTGTACTTTCTCTGTACACACTCTCCTTCTCACGTGCACATTAATTATGAGAGCAGAAGAGCAATGTAGATTAGAATCAAAACATTCTTGCATTCTAACTACAGATCGTTTAGTATTTAGATTAACACGATTCAGATTCCAAATCCAACTTTAAAAAACGCGCCCGAAATAAGGCATTTGGCTCATTAAGAACCCGTACATTACTTTCATCCTCCCTATCTCCCCCGATCTCCCTCCGCTCGAGGAGGATATCTCCGCACTCCGCAAACAACAATGACCTTGCCATTTGCAAGGAATGGTTGTTTGGACGGGTCGACGAGAAGGGTCCCGGGCCGGGACTCGGAAGCGGGGCGGGCCACAGGCCGAGGCAGGGGCGGGGCGGGGCGGGGGCGGGGCGGAGGTCCGTCCGGTCGGCGCCGCCGCCGCCTAATGCCGCGTCTTAATTCACAGCGGGTAATGGCTCCCGGCGGACGGCGCGCGCTAAACTTGTGTGGATTTATGCTGTCATTACGCAGGCAAGCGTCGGACCCACCGCGGACCGCGAGTTCTCCGCCCCACCCCGCCCCGCTCCGCCCCGCTCCGCCCCGCTCCGCCCCGCTCCGCCCCACCCCGCTCTCCGCAAGCGCTGGAGCCGCAGACTGCCCGTCCGCGTTTTGGAAACCCCGGACATGCCCCCGATTCTCCCCGCCCCGCCCGCATCGCCATCCTCTTTGCTCTGCTCCGCTTGGCCTCTGCACTCAATGCCATGCGCCGCTTCAAATCGACTCTCACCGCCCCGCCCCAGCCCCGCCCCAGCCCTGCACCTCCCCGCACAGTCTTGCCTCGCCACACCCTACCACATCCCGCTTTGACCCTGCCCCGTTCCGTTCCACCCTTCTCGCTCCGCCCTCAACGCTCCGCCCTCATCGCTCCGCCCTCATCGCGCCGCCCTCCTCGCTCTGCCCTCCTCGCTCCATCCTTCTTGCTCCACCCTCATCGCTCCGCCCTCATCGCTCCCGATTCTCCCCGCCCCGCCCGCGTCGCCACTCTCTTTGCTCTGCTCCGCTTGGCCTCTGTACTCAATGCCATGCGCCTCTTCAAATCGACTCTCACCGCCCCTCCCCAGCCCCGCCCTGCTCCTCCCCGCACAGTCTCGCCTCGCCACACCCTGCCACATCCCGCTTTGACCCTGCCCCGTTCCGTTCCACCCTTCTCGCTCCGCCCTCCTCACGCCGCCCTCCTCGCTCCATCCTTCTTGCTCCACCCTCATCGCTCCGCCCTCCTCGCTCCGCCCTCCTCGCTTCACCTACTCGATCCACACCGTCCCGAACCACTCTGACATGCAGCGCCTCGCCCGCCCCGCCTTGCCTACCCGCTCCGCCATTTTCTCCTCGCGCGCCCTTCTCTCTCCGCACTGTTCTCTCCTCGCTTCGCTCTTCTATCCCCGCACCACCCTATTCTCCCCACGCTTCTCTCTCCACTTCACCACATCCTCCGTATTCCAACCTATTCTCCCCGCTCCACCCTATTTTCCCCGCTCCACCCTATTCTCCCCACTCCACCCTATTACCTCCGCTCCTCCGTTTTATCCCTGCTCCACCATTTTCTCCCCGCTGCCCGCTAGTCTCCCTGCTCCAACCTAGTCTCCCCGCTCCCACCTTTTCTCTCCGTCCTACCCTACTCTCGCCACCCTACCCTCCTCTGCCCGCCCCACTTACTCTTTCCACTCCGCCCTATTATCCCCGCTCTACTCTACTCTCCTGCCTTCGCCTCTCCTGTTTCAATTCGCTCTACCGTAAACGTCCCTCCCTATTCTCCCTGCCCTTCTGGCTTGCCACGCCTTCCCCTATTCTCCCCATTCCAACTAATTTCAGGCCAGTGACGTCATTTCTACAGTTGCATGGAAACTGCGCCACCTGGCAAGTTCTGTTTGCACATCGACCTCGCCATTCCGCATGCCACCCGTCTCTATCAAGACCCGCCGCTGCTCCACTCTTCTCTGGCTTCAGCCGAGCCGCCCCTCTCCAACTCTGGACTTGCTTCACTTCTCTCTCTTCAATCCATATTTGCTCACTCACTACTCTTCGTTACGTGTTTGACCACTCTCTCCCCTTCAATCCGTACTCTCTCGACATTCTCTCTCGTAATCGCCTCTCAACGTTCTCACACTTTACTACACGTTCGGCCTCCATGTTTGCGTATGTTTCCGACTTAAGCTTTTCGCTGCTAGCTTGCCTCCTCACTGCCTTCTACTATGTCCATCTGTCCGGACTTTGATCTTCATCCACGATTCCTAGTTTCTGTCCTCGCTTTAACTCTTCGAATTACTCGAGTTTACCCCGTCTACTGACTCCGTTGCCTGCTCTGCTTGGCTTAGTCTCCCTCTTGCCCCCTCCGACTCCGCTTCCGTTCTTTCTCTTCTCAGTTATTATTCGTCTTCTCCGTCAGTAGTTCACCATATCAAGAAACTCTGCACTTGAAAGTGTTCTTCTCGGAAATGAAACCATTCCAGCTTGCTCTAATTAGCAGTCGCTCCTAGAGTCTATCTAATATTACAGTTATTTTGCACTCAGCAACCGTGATTGTGTTCAAATGAAAGGGTCTGCTTTTGAAGAGGCCGGCTTGAAAATGGACCGTTAAAGTAATGGTTCGTCCTAAGTAATTGAAGCCAATTGAATGTTAGCTATTTTACGTCCGATTCTCAATCGTAACTCACGAATGCCCGGTATGGATTTCAACTTCCCCAACCACATTAAATAAGTTACAAATCTTTCAAAACAAAATCTTAAGAATAACAGTAACTGCCCCCTTTGTCAGCAATAAGACACTGCACAACGATCTTGCAATAGAACCGCTTACTTCCTTTATTACGAAACAGGCACATATTTCTTCAATAATTTAAATCATGTACAAGGAGCAGTTACTTACAAAATAGGAACTGATCAACCCCCATTCTCCCGCCTAAGAAACAGACTCCCATTTCGCATTTTCCTTCAATACCTCTCTGACATTAGATAAGGTAAGAACATTTCTTGCATTTACCGGTCACTCCCATCATAATTCCTTCGCTCTCTATCGAAATTTCCTCACAATAACCTCGGTTGAAGGTTTAACCTAATTAGATCACTATCAGGGAGGTGACAAGAAGTTACCCCCTTCACATTTTGCTGGTACTAAGTTGCTCGGTCAATTAACTGAAGAGCCTCACGACTGAACGTTGTACTGTCTGTCAATGTAAAATAAAATTAATAAAAAAAGTCATTATAGCGAAATATACAGTTGGTTATAACAAGTTGAAATCAACACGGGGCTAGCAATCACCAAAGCAAGATCAGTCACGTAAAAAGATTTTTTCTAGGAGATTGTACTGTTCAGCTGATTTGATGAGATATAGAAAGAATTTTTCATTTATGCTGAAATAGAAATTCATTGTTTGTTGATTTACAGTTATTTATAACGTATTCCATTAAGATATTGAATGACTTTTCTTATTATAGAAAATGAGTAAACACCATATTTGTGAATGTGTCAACTTCTGGGGAGGGAGACGCTGAAGTTCCCTGGGAATAGGAGCGCCAAGTCTCAAATCTTTCTAGTCATCTTGAAAAAAGAGGTCGAAAGTAAGAATTGTACAATTGCTCAATGTTTTCTGAAATTAGTAGGTAAAATATAAGGAATATAATAATTTCATTAGTTTGAATGTTTCCACAATATTAAAATGATAACATAATAAATAAAATAAATATTTATAACGTGTTTTGATGTTTTGTCATGGATGATTTTTTCGTTTATCGTAATTGGTAACAAAATAACCTTCCGTCGTACTTCATTAAGTCTTGTAGTTTCAAAGTTTCAATTATTTGCTACTATTACATACATGGGGAATATAGTTCAACTGTAATGTAAAGTTGCCTTTGCACCTTTACAAGTGGTCTTGTAACTATTAGATTAGGTTACGCTTATTACTAATTCTGCAAATAAGTTTGAGAATTTGGTGGCAGAATACACTAACTGAACATCACAGAACTTTACACCTATACAAAATTTACAAATTTTACAAATTAACACGAACATTTGACCGTGCAAGCTTTCATAGCACTCCACCTCACCACACTTCACTTACCTTCACTTCACTTCACCACACTGCTAATGACTAAGTTTTAATGTGTTTTTTACACACTCAATTCCCTCAACTTCACAACACTGCTATACATGCCAGTGCACATAATTAATAATAATAATAGTATTAACAATAATAATAATACAACATACTTAATATAGAAGACTACTTATTTAATAATATTAAAGATGTAATACACATATCAACATCTAGGAATCTAATTTGTTTTAAAATTTTTCAAGCTTTGGAAGCGATCAAAGATTGGCAGAGGCAAACTGTTCAATATATTATAATTATAACAATATGTTATTGTTATAAAATATTTTATCTGGTGCGTTATTAATTACCAAGTTATTACCAGTTAATTACCAGTTTAAACGATTTCAACCTGTTCGAATTAACGATAGCTAAATAAAATGTGTCACAATCAGATGTAATTCGACAAGATGAAAATTCATTTAATTACTCCTTTTTTACTCTCACTCATATAATCTCCCTTAATTTTCCTGTATTTCTCTCTTCTATTTTAGCTCTCTGGCTACCCCTTATTTTCCCTCTTTCTTTGGCATTCTTATCACAATATTTTTTATTTTCTCCTCTTTCTTTTTAAACTGTTTTTCTTTCAGCTGTCTTGCTCTGCATCATTTTTCTTCTCTTTCTTTAGTTCTATTTTTATTTCTTCTTAGTCTTTAATATTTGTCTTTAATATTTTTTTAAATCTCTTTTTCTTTGTCAATATATCTTTTGAACATTTTACCTGTTTCTCTATTACATTCTAATAACCTTTTACTCGATATGACGTTCTTTAAATTGGAGGTGTTTGAAAACGCCTTCAAATATTAAAGCTCTTTTACTTTTGCTATATATTTGTAGCGTCGCAGGTCAACCAAAGCGACCGGCGGCGGTGCAAATCCCGTTCTTTGATGTATCACGACGTCCAACTTCTAGTGTTCATTATCCTCTTCTGGTAATCTGCTGGGAGCCGGGCCTAGCTTCTCAGACCGTGAGCTTAATATTCGCTCGCTAAATTGATAAACGTGTTCCGACATAGTTCAACGGAGGAGGAGGAGGAGAAAGCTCCATTGAAAAATCCGCCCGAACTTAATCCTCGAACGCATCTCCAAGCCACCAATTAGGCCTTAACGAGCCGCGTCTTGCAGGCATCTGCATAATATCCCTATCGCTCGCCCACACAAGTAGGCAGGGCATTAGTGGCGCTTGCTAACATCAGACTGCGCGGGAGGGGAGGCCGAGGGGGAGGGGTTGGAGCGGGTGGCCGGGGGGGAGGGGAAAGGGTTGGGAATGGGAAGCAGGCAATGGAAGAAGCAATAAGGTGTGTTGTTCACAGATGAGTTACACATGTCGACGACTGACAGGATCATAGTCATCAATCCTGGTTCTCTATATTCAATTCTTAATATTCTTCGTCCTTTAAATTCTTCGAATGATGCCTTTACTTTTAGCTTTTTTTTCGTGCTCTCCACTGAGGGATTGAATGTTTTACAATTGGACGGTGTTGTGCATCAACCGGCTATGCGACATTATACAAGTTTTGAGATAAGCGTGTTCAAAGATTATTTTACATGAACGAACCACGTTTTTGCTCTTTTACTCCATTCGTATGAGTAAATTTCAGAATATTTCAAATTCATTTTTCTTATCTTCAATTCTGACTTTCTCATTAGTAATGAGGGCCCGGATAATTAAGTATTTTTCCTAAATTAACTCAGTCCACTCAAATCAACAATTTATTCACGTTTCATTTCGGATAGTGCCTAAAAACGTTGACTTCTTAGCATATATATTTACATATTTTTACTCGAAAGAACATGTATTCACATATTTTAGTCCTAAGAACATATTTTTTACATATTTCTGAATATTTCGATTTTTATGCAATTTTTTATATAATTCATTTTCTTATGTTTTTTGATAAGGAAATGCCGAGGCAAACAATTCAACATTCTCAAATACTTTTTCCTGCAGCCTCGTCTCTAAAACGGCTAAAACGATCATGTGAAAATGCGCCTGTCGACGAAAACTGGCGAAAAACAAAAAGACAAGGCGTCTATGCAATCCATAACTTCCTGTGTGTTAGTTTTGAGCGCGGGTATCGCATAGAGCAGATGACTGCTTAGGAAGGAAAACAGATGGGGTGGGGCACAGAGACCTTCCCTGTTCATTGAAGCGCCAACTACCCCAGCATCAGAGTGGAAATGCCTGGCGCTTACCTGCATAATGCGAAATTAAGAACAGCAGTTACGAAGATCTAGGTTAATGGCAGGTTGTTGCGAAATATAAAATCCCTAATGTGACTGATGGCGTTCACATTTTTCGTTAATTATAAGGCTATTTTTGAAGATTTGGCGCCAAACTTTTGCGTACACTTCATTCATTGGCCAATGCAATTGATGACATCCTTATTTTATTTTTTTTAAATGTCGCTTAGCCGATTGATGCATAACACTGTCCAATTATAGTATTACTTTACCCTACAGACTCTATCATATTACGAATATTTTCGATGACTACATATACTACGACTGCATATCTAATTACGACCGTATCATACCCGTATATTTTCACTAATTTATTATTGAATGTTACAGTCGAAATGGAATATTTTTTCTGATTTATAGTAGAAATACATATTTCATATTTCGAAAATGTCCCTTTATTTTTATATCTTCTCAATTTGTCTTCTTAGTATGTATTTTATACTAAATAGAAAATAAAATTTCTTGTAGTACTTCACTTTGAACTTAAAAATAAAAGCATACATTGAAATGTTGAAAAAAATTGGAATTAGAAAGATTTGGGAACCATCTAAATTGAAGAAGAAATTTTTTTTTAATCTTACAATTTCATTTTCAACGATTATCCTATTTCTATGGATGCTACATGCCTCTACACATAGAAACTACAAATTGATTCACTGGAATTTGTTCTTCATATTTTGTGGTATCCGCCATAATCTTGCAGAAAATCGAGTACAAACAATAAAATTCTGTTCTCGTAAGATATTTGTTAACAGTCTTACCTAGCACCTTACTGCATCTTAAAACTTTTTCCTAACGTACATTTAAATACATCTTAAAATAGAAGAGGGTGTTCGGTGAATAATGTTTTTTTTCCTTCAAATTTTAGAGCAATGGTCTATCAAACCCAATACTCAGGTGATGAAAAGTTTATTAGAATATTTAATAGCCTGTAATTTTTCATAATTAAATATTCCAAACAAAACTGAGGTTTTTAGAATTGATATTTAAACGTAAATACAGCAGTGCTCTGTATGTGTTCTATGCACCAACAGACTGAATATTTCCGGTTTATATGCCATGTGTGGTAATGATTAACAAGCTAAACAAGCAATGCCGAGTGCGCAGATAATGTTCTCTCCAGCTGCAGTTTCATATTCGTGTCAGGCTTACTATGGATCATCTCATCTTTTACAGAAACGTCTGTTATATCTATCGCGATTTCAAATATATCTTTATAATTTACATAATTACACAACTTAAATAATCATTATGTACTATGAATTATTGTAAAGCTAAATGCTTGCATAATGAGAAAAAATATTTTTCAAAATGAAACAGATTCTGTAATACTCGTTTTTTAACTCGAAACTCAATCTACTCTGCTCATTGAATTTCAAAATTAAATCATTTAAGAACATTCATATAATTGATGTATGAGTGCATATTTTATGCACAAAAACTAAATCAAAAATATAATATTTTAATTTAAAAAATAAGGCAAAATGAATTATTTTTTGAAATTTATAGTTTTTTCGAAAAGGAGATAAGCTAAGAGAAGAGAGTTCTTATTTAGCTATATGTTAAGTTATTACTGGCACAATCTGAGACTATCGAAGGTGAGAAAGAATCTGCCGTAAGTTTTAACCACAGCAGTCGTGAATATTAGTTCGTGGATACGGGGCAATCCCAAAATAATTGAATGTAATCAATTTGAAAATTACTGCGTCCTTGCTTACATATTCACCAATTTCTCATATTTATTATCACATTTATTGTAGTTCCATAATCACATGCCAAATTTTTTTTTTCAAGAACAGCCTTATTGTATTAGTCTCAATCCGTTATAATAATAGGTGATCTGCGAAGTTAATTATAGAACTTTTTTACGTCATTAAATGATTATGATGAAGGTATTGATCTACAAAGAGATTTTCCATGCTTGCTTGTGTTTGAACAAAATATTACAATTGAGACACTCTTTTTTATTGGATTTAATACAACTACAGTAAACCCTCGTAAGCACAAACTCGCTTAACATGAATTTTGTCATAACACGAACCATCCTGACAATATAGACATGGTAATATAGACATTCATAATACTCTGATAACACAAATTTTTATAACACGAACTCCAATTATTTTGGTCCCTTGGAATTCGTGGTAATGAGATTTTATTGTACTAGAATATTGAAATGTTATCAAGAAAATAAAACATATTTTATTAACGAGAGATGCATAAATATTTTTCTTCCTATCAGTTTTTTACTTACATTTTCATTTTTCAATTTAACAATTTCTAGAAATCGACTCCTTTCTTTAAATCCTCACAAAAGATACATTTATTCGTTATTTTGACTACTATCTCTTTCCCTTTTTGTTTTTCTCGGTGTTGCTATGAAAATACGTAGTCCTTGCATTTATCCATTATTGAATATGTTAATTGTATGCCAATTGTCTCTTGTCT
This sequence comes from Teleogryllus occipitalis, assembly GCA_011170035.1. Classification (NCBI taxonomy): domain Eukaryota; kingdom Metazoa; phylum Arthropoda; class Insecta; order Orthoptera; family Gryllidae; genus Teleogryllus; species Teleogryllus occipitalis. The sequence continues at coordinate 23,987 of BLKR01011375.1, forward strand.
CTCTCTCACTTCTGCATCACGGGCTACTTCCCTGATCGTTTTAACCGTTGCGTTGTTAACTTTCTCTCTGTGAGTCATTTCTAGAGAATCCCCGACACTTAGCACTTCAAAGCCAGCACGGACGTTTCGCGCGATAAAATCCTCATTTGGCCAGGCGCGGCCCTGCGGGAGTTGTAAGCTCGCGTGACCGTTTCCCCAGTTTCTTGACAGTTTTGCGGTTGCAGAATTTTGCGGTAGATTAAATTGAGCATAAATGTTTGCAACATATCCTTCCCACGCGCTTCTGTGTAGTGACACGTGGATATTTCCGGTCTGGCTGTGCCTGTGAGCGCGATTAACAAAGTAAACACGGGGTTGCCGACTACACAGATAATTCCTTGCCACTGCCATTCAAAATTCCTGTCTCGCAAAGCGAACCTCCAGCCGCGTATTCATGACTCCCTGCATTCAATTTGCACCTCTCGCAGAGGAGAGAGAGTTGCCGTTTTGAGCAAACCCCAGACTCTCCCTTTCCCAGAGGTAACACAGTAGTGAAACGGTGTACCGGAGGCAGGTTGAAATGCGTTGCAAAGTGAGGTTAGAGTCTTTCTGGTTACAGACCGCAGAGCTGCTGAATGAATTCCAGGAAGGGTGGGAACGAATATACCCTCTAGAGGTTAGCTTGTCGAAATTGAGGATAGCCGGTCTCAGTGAATCATGTTAACCATGGTAGGAGTAATTTCAAAGAAAGGGTCATAACCTGAAAACCTACGTCCAAACCTGTTTACTTAATTGTAATATTTCGTTTAATTACATGACAGCCCGATATAACAGCCCGATAGACAGATATGTGCCATGTCCAACTGATCGACTTGTTCTATAAATTAAGAGTTTTCACAGTGGATAAAGGGCAATCACAAAAAGTAATTCAATGTGAACGGACACAGTAGAAGTGGGTAGCAAAGTAGAGTTAGTCTTACAAATTACACACCAATTTTCATTTTTCACAGAATGTTTTCATGACACATTGCCGTGACTTTCCATCTCTGTCAATTTAATTACAGTTTTGAGTAAATCCAAATTCGTATAACAATATCATGAGCTAGAATCATTTGCTTGTGAAAATGTGAGGCTATGTGAGGTCTAAGTTGAGATATACAAAATTTCTCTACATTAATTTTTGGTAAAGATCTTAGCGTCCGGCTTGCTGGGTCAATGGGTCACGATATATTATAATCCTAATTACCTTTATAATGGATTATACGATCCGCAGACTATACAGCGCCGCTGGGAATCTGAAATAGAATGATTCTATTCCTAGTTCATTACTGTTTGGATTGACTAAATGAAAGATCACTTTCTTTTCTGAAGAAAAAAATTTAACAAAGTTTATTGTTACCTATTTAGCAAACAATTTAGTGAATTTAACAAAATGATTTTATGTTGTGCCTTGGATCAAGATATCTTTGAATTTACAGTTTTATACCGCGGTTAACTTATCTATTTTTCGTTGATGTTCCTCGTAGACTTCTCAGTCGAAATATCTTGCGAGCTTGCCGTAGTCCAAAGTCCCAAGAAATCCTCTTCTGCCCCTATCCAAACTGGTCTCAAACTATCAAAATTATCAGTCCCGATTACGTCCTATGACATAGTCCCGAAATCTATAACTCGATTACCACTCCCGACAAAGTCCCAATTTATGCATCAATATTACTTCCACATGCAATATCTGCAATATCATTTACTGTCCTTAAAATTTCACGATCTGATAACCCGACTCTGACTATCTGCACTACACTCGCTCCCTCTCACGAACCTACGATCAGTTCAGACACGCGATGCCGGTCAGAATGAAATCTTCCTGCATGATTCACCCCTCGAAGACTTCGTATTAAACTACCTTCTTTTTTTCATAACATTTGACCGTCCTTCTCTCACCCAGCCAATCCATGCGTTCGTTATATTTTGGTGTAGCTGACCTTTCGATCGTCTAAACTTCTTCGCCCAATCCCAAATTTTCTACTTTCGGCATCCAGCCACCTCTTAATGCATTTTCCACCATATAGTCTACAAATAAATGTTTATTTTCATATGACATATCGGTATATCACAAAGTAAAGTTACAATTTTTTGGTTAGAGACTATGAAACGAAATGAGATCATTTAGGAAAGGAAAATAACAAGGATTTTCATTGGTAGTTTTAGTTTTCCGTGGTCCTGGTATATTCTGTACGTTACTGTGGGAGTAGTTTTTACAAAATGATTATCGTGTGTCATCAATATGTTATTAATTCCACAACTGAAATAATTGGCCCGACTTTTATCCAGTTGCCTCGCCTAAAGCACTTGCAACCGTATGATTATAAGCGAAAATGCGGTTATAAATTCATAGCCTTTTAGGAATATAACCATGTCATATCGCATTCAATTTGCATCCCTGCCAAACCAGAGAGCAGTCGTTTTCACTAAACTCAGGTTCTCACTTTCGTTCTGCTGGCACTGCGGTGAAACTATTTAGCAGATGCAGGGGCTTGTGAAAATGAATTGCAAAGTGCTGTTAGAGTCTTTTTCGTAACACACCGCAAAGGGTTAGAGATAATTTGGGGAAAGGAAGGTACGTGTACTCTTTTAAAGCCAGCACCTCTTAACATAGATGGTCTGAGTGGTTATATACATCATGGCTGGAGTATTTCTATGAAATTGGTATTTTCCTCATTTAATGATTTTTCTTTGTTTTGTTGCCTGAATGAAATTGGTCTGACTTCACAATACTGACTTCACAATACTCTCCGTGCTAATAGAGACAGTCCAAGAACTATCCGTTGTTGTGAACACGTACTAGCATTTATTTCATGTGACAAATAAAATTATGTAATCCCGTAATATTTATTATAGAAAAAAATAGTTGCCATGACTTTTGTGCCATCCCTCGTATTTGTAATACGTCGCCTAAGATTCACGTAATTTCATTGGGTTCAACATTAAAAAACACTTGTGAAAACTCAGAATTTCACTCATGCATTCGAATCATATTCTATAGAATTTCCTTATTTCCTCATTGAATTTTTGCCTCTTCTATTCTTCTCTTCTATAATATTTTCTTCTGTTAACGCATTTTTAGGGGAAAGGCAACAAGAAACTGTGGTTCAGATATGTAAATTCATGACATGCTGTGATTCTAGTAGTTCCTGCTTCCATTATGGGAGTAGCTTCCCTGAAATTAGTCTCACGTTTATTATTATGATCATTAACCCTCTGCTACTCTCACCTTCAACTGTTACACAACTATACGCGAGCAAGCTGAGTCAATATTATCGTAAAAGTGTCAACGCCCGACCATCCTTTTGTCTGCGGGACCACTGAGAAACGGATGATGAACAATTCCTGTTCAGGAATGATGTCCAGTTTATTGCACATGGCAGTTTTATTTAAATTATCGTGACGACGTGGATACCTGTGTTAATAACGAATAACTTCACTTTATTAGAGTCACCAATGGTAACCACATCGTAAGACTGGTGTTGTGGTTACCCCATAAAAACATTTCATCTGATCTTTGAGTGATAATTGTTCGTTATTATTGATAAATTGAGTGATAATTATTCGTCATATATTTGAAATAGTGAATTTTATACAAATAAATTGAGTAACATTCAAATTATTGGAAATAATCGAAAAGATTAGACAGATTTTTATTATTTGTGAGAGAATTCAAGGAACGTAATACCTTGCCAAAACAGTAGCGCTGTACTCTTTCAAAATTAAGAATAATTACAATGTGAATAATTTTATTCGATATTCATTTTATTTATGTATCACCATTGTAACGAATTGGTATTCATTTGACTTAATCTTTACACGTCTTCTCAACAGTAAATTTATGTCATCTCACATTATATATGTTTCTCTGTTGGGGGACTGCATTACCGTTTGAAACCAACAGAATTTACTGGGATGTCAAACTGGTGAAATCATTTATCAGATACATCTGTTCTGGATGTTTGAGGTGGCAAAGAAGGGTTATAATCTTCCTGGAAAAGACCGCAAAAGTATTGAGAGAATTTGTGACATTCTATAGAGGTTAGCTGTTTCGAGAATATGCTCTCGTTTTGTTGGATCGAGGTAACGATTTATTTACACATAATGAATATAGTGGTCTTTCATTCATTTGAAATTCAGATGTCAGGGCCAAACCTTCTTAATGAAATTGGGAAATCTCTTGCAACATCAGAGAATACTATATAATTGAGGTGCCAGATCCACCTCACGAAGTTGTAGAACGTATCCCTGACTTTATGCATTTAATCTTGAATTGGTTGCCGGAATCATTACAATACCATTTCACCACGTATTTCTGGCAAAAGACAATATTCCTGGTGCTTTGAAACTTCATTGACGTTTCCAAGTGCTGAAAATGGGTAAAATATATTAATGTATCTCTTATTCGTTTGAAAATAGCAGTGGCTTGTCTTCAGGATAGAAATAGCTAACGTGACAGTTCTACGTGAGGCCTTCTCTTATCTAATTATACAATGTCTCAAGAGTTAATTTGTGTTAGGAACATGCTCCCATTTAACATGAACGAAATCTCCTCAGTTTGCAGGGGAGATAATGGTTGAATCGATGATGGCAGTGATAGAGATAGCTCTCAATCAATCTCAAAAAGCAATTTGCAAAAAAATGAATAAATGCTCGTATACATTAAACAGATTTCAATAATTTCATAAGACGGGTAATATAAGAATGTCTCTGGAATTTAGTAAGAATGATATTGTCAAATCATTGGCCTGCATTCGTAGATTTCCATAAAACATTCATAATGGGTTCTTACTGATAACAAAATTCACACTGCGCATGGTATGTCATGGATTAATTAAGTTCTAATGTTTTTTTTTTTTTTTAATTTATTTTAAGTCGCATCAACGGCTAGGTCATTAGCGACTAAATAAATACAATATATTATATTTTACATTGTCAATTTTTAGTTTTTACAATATATAGGTTACAATTGAGGTTACAGTACAGAGATGATATGGATATAAAAACAAAACTTAAACGTAAAAATTACATAACTGTTAATTACTACAAAAAAGGAATAGAAAATTACGTTATTCTAATACAGTTAAATATTTCCTGAAATACCTATTTCATTACAAAATTTTAAAACATTACTTTGGTAAGTATTATCCCTTAGAATGGCACTAAATCTTTCCTTATCAAAGAATTGAGGTCTAACAGAATTGAATTGGGGACATTCCTGGAGGATGTGATTAATGTTTAGCGGGCAATTGCAGGAGGTACTTACTGGGATGGAATTTTTCTCTAGTATATGACTATGGGAAAATTTGGTGTGGCCGGATCTGATGCGTGAAAGAGTTATTTGTTCACGACGTGAGAGATTTTCATTAGTTTTGAGGGCAAAAAATTCACCAATTTTCTTATGCGTTGTGCTTGCTTTGAGATTGTTCCATTGGTTTGACCACATCTTTCTCATGACTTTGCCAATAAACTTCACGTAATCCTCAATTGTATAAGACATTTTGTTGTTTACTTTCTCTTCAAAGTCAATAAGCAACATAGGTGTGGGTGATCTGCTAATCGGAGTTCTTGCTTCTACATTCTTTGTAATGTGGATCACCACAGGTTGAATACACATGTCAGCTGTCTCTTTGCAGATTTCAAGCAGGTTGGTGAAGATTAATTGTAGGTAATTACTGGGTGAAACTTTAATGCCATTCGGTATATATGTTGATAAAATAATACATTTTTTAGTTGGGTTGGATTTGACAAGGTTCATTGACATTAGGAAAGCATAATTGTAAGCGCTATTTTTACTTGCAAAGTTCCTAAACTTGATATGAAAGGTCTTCCATGGAGATTGGATGTATAAGCCCATTCTGTCTGTTTCCAGCGTATCTTGGATGTGGATGACATCGCGATCTTGATATTTATTGAGAATCTCGTTGAGGATAAGATCAGCGTCGGAGTCGTTCAAGTTAGAGTTGGAGAGATTCTTGGGAAAGGAATCGACAGTAAATTTTGGTGTGACCCAGGGAGGATATTTAGGTGTTCTATACCTTCCCACCGATATGTTTGGGAGGTTGTAGGCTCTGATTATATCTTTGGTGCTTTCGTAAAAGGTTTTTGGGTATGATTGTAGGTGGATGGGAGCAGATCTGATTGGTGGGTTAATATCATTGAGTATAATATTGTTATTGGATGAGGAGGCTTTGCTTATATATTTGATAGTCAGATAATCCCGTCGAAATTGCAGGGTTGGTTCCGAGGCTTCGATAAGGATGCTACCTGTTGGCGTTGTCTGGAAACATCCAGTACATATCCTAAGCGCTCTATTATGTACAGGATCCAATTTTTTGAGTAGGTTCTTTTTGGCTTTGTTATATATTATGCACCCATAGTCGATTTTACTACGAACAATAGCTTTGTAAGTGAGGAGCAAGGTATGTTTGTCTGCGCCCCAGTTGTTATAGTTCATGCATTTTAGTAGATTTGTTCTTCTTTTGACATCAGTGATGAGATCTTTAATGTGCTCTTTCCAAGTATGCTTACAGTAAAAAATAAGACCAAGGATTCTAGTTGAATAGACTCTTCTTATTGCTACCTCTCCCATTTTTAGATTAAGATCTCCAGCTATATTTTGCCTAGATATCAGGATGCATTCGGACTTCGTTGGAGATATTATGAATCCTGAGCTTAGCGACCATTTATGTATTGAGTTCAATGCATCTTGTGTAATACTCTGCGTAGATGCGAGGTTCTTTCCTTTGCTGAGGATTATCATATCATCCGCATACTTGCGAATGATCGTAGGTGATATGATATACTGACCAGCATCCTTAATTGCGATCAAAAATAACGTTACGCTTAGGGTGGATCCTTGTGGAAGTCCATTCTCCAGCTTGATTATTTCGGATAACTGGTTGTTAGCACGCACTTGAATACATCGATCACTAGTAAAATTCATGATAAAACTAAGAATGTTACCATTAATGCCGATATCTTTAAGTATCCATATAACCCGAGGTATCCAGACCATATCGTACGCCTTTTGGACATCTAGGTTGACGGCAATGACATGTTGTCTGTTGTGGATGGCTTCAGTGATGTAGGTGTCCACGCTAATAAGATGTGAGTAAGTAGAATGCCCAGGTCTAAAGCCAAATTGATTATCTTCAATGATGTTATAGTGATTTAAAAACCATCTTAAACGTCTATCAATAATCTTTTCAATTATCTTACACAGGTTACAAATTAGGGAAATCGGGCGATAGTTAATCGGGTTGGATCTTGCTTTGCCAGGTTTAGGAATGGGGACAACAGTTGCTGTTTTCCATTTATTTGGGAAGGTTTTATTTTTAAACATAAAATTAAAAATATTTAGGAGGATTTCCTTGCCTTCTACAGGAAGATTCCGTATGAGGATGTTGGAGATACCATCCGGCCCAGGTGTCGAGTTATTTGTCACATTAATAACTTCGTTTACTTCCTGCATTGTTATTGGAACATTAAGTAGGTCAGAACGTGCCGATGGGTTTTGGAGGTAGTTGTTATAGGAGTCTTCAATTACATCTTTAACCTTCAAGAATTCTTTATCATAATTCGCTGAACTAGAATTGGATTGGAAAGTTTTAGCGAGCATGTTGGCAATTGTCGCAGAATCACTAATAATCTTGTTCTGAGATTGTAAAAAAGGGATGTTGTTAGTTACTTTATTGCCCTGAATGGACTTTATTTTCTTCCATGATTCAGACATGTTGTTTATATTGATTGATGATACATAATTAGTCCATGATTTCTTTTTCGACTCTTTGATAATGCTTCTGGCGTGGGACCTAGTTTTCTTGTAAGCAGTCTTGTTCTCTAAAGTTCTTCTTCTTTTGAATTTATTGAAGGCACGTTTAGCTGCTTTGATAGCTTCCCGGCATTCGTTGTTCCACCAGGGGACTCTCTTCTTATTAGATTTAACCTGATAAGAATCAATAGCTTGGTATGCAGCTCCTATGATAATGTTGGTAAAATCTTGGACTATGTGATTGATGTCAGATTCATTCTCATCCAGATGAAAACTAGATGAGGCAGAGCTAACGATTTCTTGATACATGGCCCAGTCAGCTTTGTTATAGTTCAGCTTGCTGGTAGGAGGGAAAGGTGTGTCACCAGAGCCGGGTAAGTCAATATCAATAATGATTGGATAATGGTCACTGTCGTATGGATATTCAAGGACGTTCCATGAGCATTTTGGAGCAAGAGGGGCCGATACCATTGTTATATCAATGGCACTAACTTTGCCGTTACTGGGATTGATGTGGGTGGGTCCTCCTGTGTTTATAATTATCAAGTCAGAGTCTTCTGCAAATGCTTCTATTAATATACCTCTTCTGTCGGTCTTAAATGAGCCCCATACTGGATGATGACTGTTTAAGTCCCCCAGAATCAATATGGGTTTTGGTAATTGTTTTAGGATGTCGCTGAGCTCCAAGTATTCAAGTTTATGGTTGTTAGGGATATATAAGTTACATATATTGATACAAATAGGTGCTACAACCTTCACCGCAACTGCCTCCAAGTCAGATTTTATCATAAGGTTGTCAGCCAAAATTGAAGCTTTTAAATATATGGCTACTCCACCAGAAGCATGATTAGTGGTTCTATTTTTAAAGAAACATTGATAATTCTTAATAATAGCTGAGTGATTACCCTTGAAATTGGTTTCTTGCAAACAAATGATATCTGGGTCAAAATTATTGCATAATAGTTGCAGATACTCAAGACGACAATAGTATCCATTAATATTCCATTGGAGTATCTTCATTTGTTTGCTTGAAATTTATTTAGCAAGGGGGAATGGTGTTTTTTAAGAGACCTGAGTTAAAAAATTTAGTGTCATGTAGTTTCCATACTGGATTCAGACTCAGATGTGTCTGATTCCGGTAGGTGTTTCTGCAGTTTTTTTATTAGTCTGGTGACTCTGCCTTTGATAATTCTATCCTTTAATACAGGGTAAATGTCATTGAGCATTTTTATAACGGCTGGAATATCATTAGAATAGTCCTTTACTATGGTTAGAGGATCAGCAGAGCCCAGAGTATTTTCTAGTAGTAAGTGTAATTGATTTGCTGACAGAGGAAAAGAGTTTTGATTCATTTCAAGCAGATCTTTAGTTGGGCTGAGCATGTCTTCAAGTGTTTTATCAGGATTGCTATCTTGGTCCAGTTCTTCATGTTTTGAAGAATTCTTTTTCTGTTTCTTTTTTTTAGTTTTTTTAACATTATTATCTTCATTATTATCTTTAACATCATTAGTTGCTTCAGATAGGGAAGAGGATTCATTGGGGAGGCTTCTTTTAAGAAGGGGAGGAAAGTTCATAGGGTCACTGGTGGAGGGGGCAGTGGGTGTTTCAGTTATGGTAGGCTGCACTTCCATATTATTAGAAGGGATAGTTGGTTTGTCTGTGCTGGGAGTGTCCAGAAGGCAATTCTCTTTGGGGAGATTTTGGGGGCAGTTACTAGCAGTATGACCTTCCATTTTGCAGTTGAAACAAGTAATGTTTTCAGCCGAGAAAAAGATTCTATATGGTGTACCTTCATATACAATCACTGATGACTGAGGGAGTTTGTGAAGTTCCTCAGGTTGGATAAATGTTTGCCTTCTGAAGCTCATAATGTGACTGAGGTTAGGGTCAGACAGACCAGCTCTGATGAAGGATATACTGGAGGTAGTTTTAATGTCATGATTCTTGAAAATATTTGTGATTTCCTCGTTTGGAATAAAAGGGTATACATTTGATATTATGATTCTCTTGAGTTTGTTAATTAGGGGTCTCACA
>BLKR01011376.1:0-33807 GCA_011170035.1 Teleogryllus occipitalis
CACAAACAGTCTCAAACTGTCACAAACAGTCTCAAACTGTCACAAACAGTCTCAAACTGTCACAAACAGTCTCAAACAGTCACAAACAGTCTCAAACTGTCACAAACAGTCTCAAACTTCCACAAACAGTCTCAAACTTCCACAAACAGTCTCAAACTTCCACAAACAGTCTCAAAATGCCACAAACAGTCTCAAAATGCCACAAACAGTCTCAAAATGCCACAAACAGTCTCAAAATGCCACAAACAGTCTCAAACTGCCACAAACAGTCTCAAACTGCCACAAACAGTCTCAAACTGCCACAAACAGTCTCAAACTGCCACAAACAGTCTCAAACTGCCACAAACAGTCTCAAACTGCCACAAACAGTCTCAAACTGCCACAAACAGTCTCAAACTGCCACAAACAGTCTCAAAATGCCACAAACAGTCTCAAAATGCCACAAACAGTCTCAAAATGCCACAAACAGTCTCAAAATGCCACAAACAGTCTCAAAATGCCACAAACAGTCTCAAAATGCCACAAACAGTCTCAAAATGCCACAAACAGTCTCAAAATGCCACAAACAGTCTCAAAATGCCACAAACAGTCTCAAAATGCCACAAACAGTCTCAAAATGCCACAAACAGTCTCAAAATGCCACAAACAGTCTCAAAATGCCACAAACAGTCTCAAAATGCCACAAACAGTCTCAAAATGCCACAAACAGTCTCAAAATGCCACACACAGTCTCAAAATGCCACAAACTGTCTCAAAATGCCACAAACTGTCTCAAAATGTCACAAACTACTTGAACATGTGGGAGTCGAAGATTACCACTTTTTGCCAAAGAACGTGTGGTGAGAAATTTTATATAACGAAGTTACATGTCATTTGCCCCTGACCTGTAGGCAACTTATCATGCAGTGGTGTTCGACAGGTATACGAAACCTCTGAGACTGCGACAGAATGTGACTGGGCAATCATGGGTGCACAATGAATTGCTTACCAATCAGGGGAAATGACATGCGTAACTCGTCATATCACATTTCCCCCACGATCATCGACAAAAAGTGATTATATTCAACCACCTACATGCCTTAGAAGTTTGTAACATTCTCCATCGGTATAACTTGCAGCAGATAAACCAAACTCGAGAATCACCATTTCTTACCTTCCCCTTGACCTTGGACTTCTCGCGAGGCTTGTCCTTGACTTCGCCCAGCTCCGCGGCGTCGTCGCCGCTGCCGGGCGAGGCGTCGCGGCCCTTGGAGGCGTCTGCGGCGCCGTCTTGGCTCATGGCAGCGGCGCGGGGGCAGGGGTGAGTGTGTGCTCGGGGCTCGCTGCGCGTTCTTCTCTTCCTCCTCCTGCTCCGCCTTCCCCGCTTCCTCCACGGCCTCCTGCTCCTCCGCCTCGACGGTAGCCGGCGCGCGCCGCCCGCACTGCAGCCCCGCTCCTACTGCGGACAAGCGCCACCGTTCGCCGCTTTAGTACTACGTGCGGTTTATGGGCGCACCGACGCGTCTCCACCGCCTCCACCGCCCCCGCCGGAGCCGGGGCCGGGGGCCGGCGTTGCTCAACCTTTGTTGACCGCCGACGCCGCATACGGCTGGAAGGAGTGGCCGTTAACCCTAGGAGGCTAAATCTAACACCACATGCAAAGAAGAAGCGATACACACCGTCAGTGCACGAGAAAGTTGACTTACAACCATGTTCGAATTAAGTGAAGAAATATGTCAAGACAACTGTATTTTCACTAGATGCCAAACATAACTCCAAAGGGACATTTAAAAATTGTTATTTAAAAGGAAGATGTTTTATCTTGAGCGGTGCCGTTTATTTCGCGCGAAAAGACAAAATGTTTTGTGTTATTTCGCACTAAAGATGAAGTAAAATAGTTCGATCATTTCCGGTTTTTTTCGTAAGGTTTGGTTAGAGTGCTTCGTTCATAGTTACATCACTCCAATCACCCCAATCCATAAAATTTACTAGATACTACATACAGGTGTCCTAGAGTTCTTTTCACAAAAGAACAGAAAGAAAAAAACCCTCCGGATTGTATGTTGAAATTCAAGAAGAGTGACAGATCCGGTTTTTCCGAAAAAGAATTGACTTTAAAAAAATTGATTTTAAAGGTTTCTTCCAGGCGCGAAATTGACACTGGGGTCTGAGTCTTGCGCGTTTCTCCGCGTTTTCGGTGAAACTGGTGAGTGAAAGGAACACTGCTTGTAGCTCACCAGAGTACTCAAAAAGCTATCTAAGAATTTTATGTATTCATTCTACTATTCATTCAACTTAAAATGCATTTTTGGTATGAAGTAAAACTACAATATCTAGTGGTGTAACAATTAATGAATCACACTGACCAACCCTAATAGAGATAAACAAAACTGAAATGATCGAACTATTTTTAGCTCATCTTTATTGTGAAATAGCGCAAAACATTCTGACTTTTCGCGCGAAATAAACGACGGCGCTCAAGACAAAACATTTCCCCCCTAAATTACAATGTTTTTGTCCCTTTTCTTGTGTGTCTATAGACGATAAATGAAATATATATTATATTTTGTAGCAACACTGAGAATGTTCGGCATAGTTCTTACTGCGATAATTGCCCTTCATCCCTACATGACAATGTCGGAACGCCTTCTTATCCTTTCTTTACTACATGTATTTTAAGTATGCTTTACTGAGTCGAGTGCTTTACTAAGTATGCTTTACTGAGTACTTTACTGAGTCGTACTGTCGAGTTGATTCAAAATTTGTTCTGTAGAACACTCAATGAATCTGATACGCCTGAATTCATGTCCAGAAACACACGATAATGCGTAGAATTGCGGTAAGGCGTTCTTCAGAGACACATTGGTCGACCAAAAAGATTAAATTTTCCTCCGGGATCACGCGCAATACTTACTGCTCAATTCTGGCGAGAGCTGGATCGCAGATGTGCCGTCCAACGTGACGTGCCTGTTTCAAACTGTTCTCCCAGGGAAAATGTTACTGTAGGTTTTCCATGTTCTTCTCATGGTAGGTGGCGGTGTTCTTCCCCTATGAATGGTGGAATATGGTACTAACCTACACGCAGGCTTTCAGTGTTTTTCCCAACCAGGAATCTCTCACCAGCCAGCCTGCACCAAAACCCGTCAGCGTGCAATTGCTGTGGAGTAGTAACCGCCAGTCGAGGTAAATACACCCGACCAATTATTGCTAGCCCTGCCAGCATAGACTGTTTAAATTCACTAGCCAGAAGGCTCATGCAGTAGATCACATGTCTTGTAAAGTTTATTTTTGTATATCATTCCTGTCAGAATTAAATTAAATAAATCCGCATCTGCCACTTTGGCAAGTTGCTTTACCAAAAATCTAATGTGTCATATTTAATTAATTAAAGTTAGTAAAACCTTCAACATCGCCGATCAAGCAGTACCCACCCTTAACGTCTCACAGCCGGCACTCAATGTAGTTTAGATTTTTTTCCGCACTTGACGCCTAAAACGTGCAGTTTTGGTGCGTACGAAATAGAATTTCAGGGCGCGCATGCAGGCCCTAATTTTTTTTTACATTTGTTGCGTCAACTTACGACGCTACACGTCTCCTAACGCCTTGTTGGGTGTTTGGAGTAATCCTCTGTTACTTTATTTTTAAAATTTGGAGTAATCCTTTGCTACTGTAAATTTATTATGTCCGTCTCGTCGCAATGTTGTCAAGAGGACTGCCAGGTAGCATCTCTGCTTACCCACCTCTCACTACACGCGCCTGCGTCACTACCCAGCGAGCTGAATTGGGAAGGAATAGAGAAAGGGGTAGGGTTTAGGATACTTCACTGGCATTGGACTAGCTCTTGTGAAACAGCCTAACTCGTTTTGTTGGAACAAACTTCACAACAGTTTCGACGGGAATCGAACCCGGACTTCCTTCGCGAAAGACGAACGACTTCGCTCTCCGCCACAAGGTAAACTATTTTATAACGTGTATTTTTGTATATTTATTTATTTACATTACTTCACGTCAAAAACAGTTAAAACTGTGTGTGATGTGCTATGGTAGAAGTGAATTATGTCCACGTTTTCAAAATTCTGTGATCCCTACCCTAAGCCATATACTACTTGAATTTTGAATACAGAAAGAAAATGAGCGTTTTTTCAAGGATTGTTAACAAAATGTTCGCTCCAATGTAATAAAATAAATTTTCAATATTGCAATAAATTTGGGCTTTTATCCCTCATCGGGTCCTTCGTCAAGGAATAATTCTTCCCGTGACATCATAGAGAACGATAGTATGAATAACTATCGATAACACAGATAATGAAGTTACATTTATGTCCAGAAGCAAAACAAGGGGCTATCTCAGCATTTGCTCAATGGATCAGGGAAACTGGACGAAAAACCTCATAGAGATTGGGGTCATTGACCCGGAAGCTGCAGTACAATATTTGTTACAGGTTGTTACATTTATACTGTCCAAATGGTAAATAATACATTAAATATCATTGTTAAAATTAATGACCATTTGATGGGCAGTATAGTCTCTAATTGTATAGAAACAGTTACGCAGCAGAAATGATTTTACTTGAGATTTAAACTTTTCTATGGAATTTAATCGTTTAATGCCATCTGGCAAAGTGTTATAAAATAATGTACATGTATTGTATTTGCATTTTTTTGTTAAGAGCTGTTTATACTGTCACCTGATAAATATGATTACTACGTCGAGTGTTAGTTACACACATCGGTGTTATCTGAAAATATATATTCCCGCCCTTAAGCAAGTCATTTTTAACAAAAACTACTGATTCGTAAATCAACTGACAAGGTAATGGTAAAATTCCTAGATTAATAAAGAGAGGCTTACAAGAATCACGTGAATGGGATTTGGTTATTATTCGTACAATTCTTTTTTGTAATCTAAAAGTCTGGGAGCTATAAGATGTATTTCCCCAGAATATTGTGCCACATCTCTGGCGGGAATGAACATTCGCGAAATATACACGAGCAGTAAGAAGGCTGACTGAGTTTGAAATAGTTCTGAATGTGTAGCATAATGAGATTAATTTTGTATTTAATTCATTTAAATGGACGTTGCATTAATTAATTTAATGGATTAATGACCACGGTTCGTTAAATTTGGCTGCATTTTTCACGCATTGGAAATTAGTAATAGAATTCCTGGGTATCTAACAAAATGATAGACACATATCAAAACCCTGGCATCTGCATAGTTTTCTTTCAACTCCAGGGCGCATGAGAAATTAGTAAAGTGGATTAGAAGTCTGCAGCAGCAAAAATTATGCTATCCAAAATAGCTTTCCAAAAAGTAGAACGCACACTGCTCAAGCAAACAAAATACTGTCGTACAACACTGCAATGAATTAAATATTTGAACAATAACAGTCTTCACAAATACTACAATAAGATTGTGTTGTATGTATACAGTACGACAGTTATTTACATTTCAAATATAAAAAAGTTCTTGTTCGATAACACAAGATGTAATGGTAATGATAATAATAATAATAATAATAATAATAATAATAATAATAATAATAATAATAATAATAATAATAATAATAATAATAATAATGAAGCCAATGAAATCCCATACAGGGCAAAGGCCTCTCCAAGATCGAGGATAGCTCATTAACTTGAGGGCCCACAATCGAGCTACATGATTGTGGGATTATTAGATTAACGCTTTAAGTTGATACATTTTCACATAATTTTAAATTAATGTTAGTATCCTTTGGTGGTTCGTAATTCTTCTATTCTTCTCGGTTCGTGCAGTTCGGGTTCTCAGAACGCGATTTTATACTATTCACAGAATACGATTTTAATACTATTTTAACGGAATTTGCTTCAAATAATATTTACGACAAATGTTCACCACAGAATTCCTGCGTAGCGTATTGGCTTTCTTCGCTCAAGTTTTGTAATCTCAGCATTTCTATGTAATCTAAGTTTCCCGTAACGTCTAGCAGTACCATTATCGGTTCGGCCGACTTCGCGATAAATGAGGACAGGTTTCCTAGTAAAGAACAATCCAAACCAAAATTTTGCCAGCTGAGTTCATTTGATCGAAAGGAAGAAGTCTAGATTACATCAGTAACACGTTGAACAGCAGGAGTTGTTCATCTGAACTGGTTGCAAACTTTATAAACAAATATGCGTCTTGGCAAGGTAATAATCACTGCACTAAAATCATCCCGTTCCCGCGTTAGGCAGGTTTCCGGCTTATAGAGGTGACTTGTTACGTATAAAATTGTTCCGTTCTGAGATTTTTGTTTGTGATGGCAGAGGTTTCCGTCTTAAAGATGTTCCGGCTTAGGTTTTACTGCACTATTATCACCTTAGTTTTCCTTGTGATACAATCGCATTTCTTATATTTCGTTTATTATTATTGCAAATGCTGAGGTCGAAACGTTACCAAATATGACCGGACATTTGATCATTTCGATTTTTAAAATAGTAAATAAAGGACATTAATTTTTTGTCATTAATTTTTCACAACATTCAGTATAAAAAATGTGGATGTTATTATTTTATTGTTCCACCCAATAAAAACAAAATTTATAATATTTGGACTTATCCCTCTATTATTTCATATTCTCAAGTGAAATGTTTCGCATAGGAAACCTTACTAAGGATGACTCACTCTTTTTCTCGCTCTAGTTCTTACGTGCACTAGTAAAGACTTAGCCAGCGTAACTCAGCGTCTGTCATTAAGGTACGTCTCCCACCAGGTCTGTTTTTGGAGAAGTTGCTACATACACTGGCAGCAGGCAGGACGTCAGTCATGAACTAATAATTCTTTTCTCAGCTGTCTAAGTGGAACAACCAGACAGGAGATAACAGAGGCAAATAATGATTTTAAATGTTTTTAATAACAAAATGAGAGATATACAAACGTGGTTTCAAAGAAAAAATGTTTTGAGTTGAAATACAATAAGAAATCTTAAATCCCTCTAGAAAACAAAACATGACTTTAAAATATTCAATTTATAGCGTGTATGTTCAGTTGCAAGAGATCGAGAAAAGAAAAAAAATAAACAACTATAAAATGAATACTAATTTAATATTCAGGGAAAATTTCGATTTGAAAATATTTAGAAACGACATTTATCAAGATTAAAATGCAGAACATTTGAAGTTATTGAGATCAGGGTGAAAGTATAATTCTAATATATTCTTCATTTGTTGGTTTAATGAAATCCTCAGTTCAATTACTACTACTACAATAAGTGAAGGCCGCTTTGTCCGATGCCAGTTTAACACACATTGCCACCTGTTAATCACATTTATCTCCGTGAATTGTTCTCATGAGTTCCTATAAATGAAAGTGAGTGTTCCAGAGGTTTAGCATGAATATTGGCAGTAACACAAACGGAACACATTCTATTATGATGAGCACCCATGTGTAATAAATTTTTATCGTATGAGAGACTACAAAGTGCGTTTGATTTGAACACTAAAAAGTGTATGTAACCTATGGAGGAAGAAGTATAATATGCACGTTTTCATGAGCTCCAGAATCTCTTCCTTCCCCTCTTACTATACATTATTGAATGATAGATAAAAGTTCAAATGAGGTTAACAATATTTGAAAATTAGACGTTTTCGCTCCCGAGTATTAGAAAATGTTGTCGATTGAAGTTATTTCTTAATTCCAGCAATTATTAAGTACGAAGAAATATTTTGTAATTTTATGAAGCCCTTTAAATTAATTGTATCCCTTAAGTCATTCCACCCTCGTGGATCAGAAAGTAATAATTTCCCTCATTAACTTTTGAATGTGCTGAGGAAGAACCTGTAACTTCACATCTCCCTGGCATATGAAGTATCTCTCTAATAGCAAAACTTTTTAACAACATGAAGAGAGAAAATTAAATTGCAATTTTTGCTCTGAAACAGTAACGAATTTAAGATATTGACTGACGAATATTTGATGTAGTAGGTATGCATATCTTTAGGGAAAAAATTAATACTTACACAGAATGACTCAGAGCCATTATTATCGATTTATTATTTATTGAATTAATTTATCTACAAAAACTGTTAGAAATGAGTGTGACGCACTAAAAGAAATATTCTGTGAAACATTCTGGGATCGCAAACTTAAGTTGAATTATGAATACATGTGAAAACGACAGTTAATGGCAAGAACTGATACGAAAATATTCCCTTCCGTGTAATAAAAACTATTTGCAAACGAAAAAAGCTATAGATTTTGGCTAGTATCCCACATCGTGCTATTCGTTAAGGACTTACTGCCACGAAAACAGATTATTGTTTAATTACATTACCTACTGAACTCTAGTTAATGTGAACAGATAGTGAAGTTATTTTCAGGTTCAGAAGCAAACAAGGGGACATCTTAGCTTTCGCTCATGAAAGAAAAAGGAAACTAGGCGAAAAACCTAATCGCGATGGGGGTCATCGACGCTGAAACTGAGGTAATACAATACTTGTTACAGGCATTTTTAATCTTCTAGAATTATACAGTTCAATTGCATATTAATAAATTAAATATCATTGTTCAAATCAATGTTGCTTTCCTTTTCGATGCTTGGTATAGACTAATTGAACAGAAACAGCTACACAACAGTAAAGATTTTATCTGGCACTTAAACTAGTGTATCGATTTTAATGGTTGAATGTCTGGCAATGTGTTGTAAAGTTAAATTCAAGTAGATGTATGTAATTTTTTTGTAGTGAGCTGTAGATACTGACACCTGGTGAATATGATTACTTCGTCGAGTGTTATAGTTTGATGGCGAAACTGCTCCTTGTATTGCGTATCCACGCCTTGCATTTGCGTCTCCACACAAGGTTGGACATTTGGAGTTTTCTGGGCCAGAGTGGCTTTTACTACTTTCACTGTATCACTATACGTGAACATATTCCCCACATCTGAGGAATCTCCGAATTCTGTTTCTGCGAGTTCAGCCTGAGTTTGCATCTTTACATCACTCTCGGGGCTGTGGTTCATGTCTGGATGGGTGGAATGTAGTGAAGGGTAGTAAATCAACACCGAAAGGTTAGAATTTCGACGTTACGGTTGCATCATATGGGAAATCAGCTAATGACGCTATTGTCTGAACTATTGTTTGATGTGGGCTCATCTTAGCCTGAGGCACTCAATATTAATTGCAGACTAAGTCCAGCAGTAGTGTTGCAACGGTATTTTACCAATGAAGAGATTTCCCATGCAAGAGCACCACTTAACGGCAGCTAACCGCGAAGCAGCTCTGTCAAAATAACGTTTGAAATTAGTGGTAGCACCTTCCTAAACCTCAAATCATAAAACAGAGTGCAATTCCTATTACCGGGCAATTTTTAATGGTACGCGTAGGCTTCCGCGGCTCGAGTTGATAACTTCTTTGCTGTCCGGGTGACGCCGCGTAGTGGGCTGAGAGGCCTCTCAGCCCACTACGCGGCGTCACCCGGACAGCAAAGAAGTTAATTTTTAATGGTCCTGTACAAAGAATAAATATTCGCATTTTCTTTCCTCTGAATTAATATATGCAGATTACTTACAGAAATGATAGTAATTAAATTTAAAATTTGCTAAACGTTTACCTGGTTCTAGTGCGGTTTCAGTAGAACGGGAGTGACATCATGACGCTAATGTTTTCCTTCCTTGCAAGTCATGTTAGAAATTGGAAAAGAGAAAAATCATTAGAAATGAACTGTTTTGAAATTGTCTTGTTATTGACGGAAAAACTCATGACAACAAGACAATATTCATCTATTTAATTTAAAAATCACAGATGAGGGAAATTCCTATTTTCCCCAACAGTAGTTAGAGTAACCATTGAAATCTACGACAAGGAACGGTGGACTACGAACCGGAAGAAATCTCTCTAGGATTTGTCAGCGCCGGGGAATCTAATGATAATGTCCGTATTCGGTCCCATGATCGTATCTATGGTGCCTCTTGTCTTTTGAGAGCAGAATAACACAGATTGACAGATATTCAGAAAATAAATGTGTAATCGAGATAAATTGGGAGGGTATCATTGTAAAGATTCTCGTAAATTCGTAAAGGTTCCGCGTAACGAAAACGTTTCCTCGATTAAACAAAGGAGAACTGCATATTACTTCCGGAGAAGAATAACAATCATACATTTCAATATCACTCCTTGTTCACCTCCAAAACTCAGGAAGAAATAGTGGGTCTATCAGTTGTAAGAACAATAATTGGAGAGGTCGAATATTTATGCTTCTATTAAAGATGGTAGCTACTGAAAATTTAATCCACGGCACACTCGGAAATGACCAGTCCTCTGTTTCCTCCACTGGCAAACAAACTCCAATTATTGGACTATCAAAATGCTTAACTGGGTATCACAGCTACTGGCCCACATAACGTATGCTCCGGGCAAAAAATTGTCATTGCTTCTGCTATAAAATTTGATGGAAAACGTAACTTTGAAACAAATGAAACCTAAGAAAAAACTTTTGCGTAAAAGAATTTACTTACTCATTCACCAAATTCAATTTACTAATTATGTTGAAAATGTTTCCAACTTTTATGCATTCCCTTCAAAAAGAGGGAATTTATTTACCAATTTATTTTTTTATATATTTATTATTTTATTTATGTAGGGGAAACAGCTGATTTTCACCAATTCGTAGATTTTAATTTTGTTACGCGACTCGGGTTTAGTTTTGGCCTAGGGATATCACATATGTAGGGCAACATCGTGGATTTTGTAATTCGTGAATATCCTACAGACACTTTCAGAATCTCAGAATCACAGTGCATTGTGTACTACATATGCATTAAGTGAAGGGGACAATACCAGCAGTTGAAGCCAATGTAAACTGCTGACACTCTCTCTAATTATTCCCTAGCCGCAAGAATTGTAATTTGAAATATATAGACACGTGGGAATTAGTTTGAATGTGTTTTATCTCCATATGACTTATGTTCCTATACATAGTGTAGTTTATGATTGATTGATTGATTGTTTTAAGGGCGCTTCAACGGCTAAGGTCATTTGCGCCCGTGTCAAGTTATTTTAAGACCAATACACAATACTGCAGTGCCAAGCTAACAAAGGAAAATTAAAATCTTTAAATACAAAGCAAAGTAAAACTGAAAAGGAACGTATCCTAATAAAAGGGTTTGGCAGAAAAATGCCAGATAGTTACCTTAAAATCTAAGGTTAAAAGCCAATAATTGGCATTATCATCTCTCAGATAAGGCTGTACAAGTTAGTCTCTCGTAAAAAGCTAAAAAGCTTGCAGAGAGAAGATTCGTCATTTCTAAGAATCTCCGCTAGGGAGCTAGCAAGGTGATGCTTTCGACGGCTATCTCTTACCTTAACACAGTGCAAGAGAACATGCTCCACGGTAAGATCTATTTTGCAACATTCACATATAGGGGGTGGGTCCCCGTGGAGGAGATAACCATGGGAGAAATGGCAGTGACCGATCCGGAGGCGTGTTCAAATGATCTCCTCGCGTCGAGCATCACGAGATGAGGAAGATCAAGGATTTATAAAATCCTCGATTCTCGTAAGCTTAAAATGTGAGTTATACCACTCTGTTTTCCATTCACTGCGGATATAGCGTTTGATAAAGAGCTTAGTGTCTTCCGTGGGGACTGTGAAGATGTCTAATTCTCTTTTCTTCGTGGCAGACTGCTGCCTGGTCAGCTATTTCATTTTCTCTTATTCCCACGTGTCCAGGGACCCAACAAAATACTAAAATATAGTGGCGGATCAATAGATGATGGATATGGTGTTGGATGGTCATTGTCAGAGGGCCACAAGACGGGAAGGAGGAGATGGATTCAAGAGAGCTTTTTGAATCACTGCAGATCACTACTTTCTTTAATGACATCGATACAGCAAATTTAGGTGCCTCCAAGAGCGCATACTTCTCTGCGGTATAGACGCTGCACGAAGAGTCTAATCGAAAACCTCGCGTGGCTCTACTGCAGTAGAAGGCACATCCGACTTTGCCGTTTTGGAAGGAGCCATCGGTGTAAATGAAGTAATGGCCAGGATACGTAGATTTTATCGCCTCAAATTCCGATAAGAATGTATAGGGGGAGTTAGGGATTTAGAAAGGTTAGACGGTCTAAGATCTATTATCGGCCGGTGTAGTTTGCAAGAGGAAACAAGGTTTCGGGGGGGGGGGATAATTTATTAGGTTTTCCATGGTTGGAAACCTACTATGTTTTACGAATGCCCTCTTCCGGTCACGGACCGCGGTGGCACAATCAGCTTTCCACCATGGCACAGGAGGATGTCTTGGGTGGCCCGACGACTTGGGGATGGCAAATGAGGCCGCATAAAAAACGGCGTTATTAAAATGGTCAACCATAGCATCGATATCGTTTGAGCAGTTTTCCGATATTCGTAATTCTTTCTTGAATGTTTCCCACTCAGCTCGGTGGATTAGCCAGCGAGGAGAACGGGCAACGTTCAGATTGGGAATATCGAGGTTGACCCGAATGGGAAAGTGGTCACTGCCATGCAGGTCGCCAAGGACAGTCCACTCGAAGATTGTAGAAACAGAGGGACTACAGAGAACTAGGTCCACGGACGAGAAAGCGTTAGAAGCTACGGATAAGTGTGTGCTTTCCTCAGTATTTAGGAGAATTAAGTTTTGGTTATCAATAATATTTTCAAGTTTCCTACCTCTAGTGCACGAACTTGTGCCACCCCAGGTAGGGTTGTGGGCGTTGAAGTCCCCCACAATAAGAAAAGGTGCGGGCACCTGAGAGAGCACATCTTCCACTTCTTTCTGTGATACGACTTGTCCGGGTGGGATATAGACGTTGCAAATGGTAACAGAAATAGTGTGGAAATTCACACGAACGCAAGATATCTGGAGAGTGGTTCGTATGTCTATTTCTTTAGATACCAAATAGTCTGTGACAAAAGGGGCGACTCCGCCATGGGCGCGGAGGCCATCGTCTACGTCTTGCCTGTAGCAACAAAAGCCGCGTAGAGAGAGGGAGTGCTCAGAACGGAGATGTGTTTCCTGCAGGCAGATAACCAAGTATGCATAGACATTAACTTTAATTCGTTCAAACGGGTACGAAAGCCATTTACGTTCCATGAGAGGAGAGCCATAGTTTCTAGTTCTTAGGTTTTTTGATTCTAGGGTGGATTATGTATCGGGTTTCTTTTTCTTCTTTTTCCTTCTCCTGTTGGAGAGTAATACGCTGGTTCGTGCGGAGTTCCTCGCTCCCTCCAGAGTCGTCTTGACTACTGCTAGAGAGAGTTGCATGTGTTGAGAGACCACGGTCCCTTGAGACAGGCGACATAGATCTAGCAATAGGGCCTGTTGGTCTCGGTTTCTTTGGATGCGTTTGAGTGTTTGTTGAAATATTTATGCTTTTGGTTTCCGTTTTTGTTTCAGATTGGACAAGATATTTGGAATAGGCATCTCCGCCGATGCCATCAAAGGACACCTGACAGGCAGCATCGCGCACAGAGGAGGCTTTAGGCGTTTGGGTTTCAGAATTTACTTTCTTCTGTTGACCCACGGTGTGAGCGAAACGTCGGGCCATGTCCACGGGGTTTCGCGTCTGGTAACGGCGTCGTGCCTCCGGAAAGGAAACTTTCTCAGAGACCCTGATCTTCTGGATCTCTCATTCTCTTAAGAAAATGGGGCACTGGTTATAATTTGATGGGTGCTTTCCACAACAGCACTTCGCATCTGCGGAGCAGTTAGAGTCGTTACAAGACTCCCTTCCACAGTGCATGCAGACTGCGGCGCTCATGCAGCGAGGTTGCGTACGGCGTTGCTCTGGCATTTAAAACAGCGCAGAGGGTTTGGAACATACTGCCTGACACAGAGATTGTAGAAACTGCATGTTATTTTTTCTAGTAGAGATGGATGGTCAAAGGTCAGTATCAGAGTTGCAGTAGGAGGGAGTACCCCATTTACTCTCCGCTGAATCCTGTAAATGTCGGACACACCATATGGTTGGAAGAAAGCTTTCAAGTTTTCTCCCGATTCGGTAGAAAAATCTTCATGGTTTACCACACTCTTGCAGGGGTTTAAGGTCGGGTGGGCGGCCACATGCACATGGAGGCCGGCTATTTCTTTTAGGTCAGTGATTTTGCTGATCTGTTCGTCAGAGTGACATTCGAATAGGATTGTGCCGTTTCTTTGCGACCCACCGACTGAAATTTGCCAAACTTTTCGATTTCTCTGGCAAGTTTGATCGAGCTGACACTCTTCATTGTTTCATTTTCACTTTTACATGGCATGACGAGAAAGCGGGGCTTAGTAGGTCTATCAGAGTCATTACAAAAAAAACTCAGATTTACCGTTTCAACAACTAATCTCCTCTTCCTTATGGAAGAGGGCGGGGGGAGGTTTTTTATTCATTAAGAGGATATCGGATTCATCCCCGTGGTCCCCACCCACCACGGAGCCCAACAAGGGGACACTCCATCGGAGTGTCAGGGTTGCCACGGAAATATAGTGGGGGTTACCACAGCGCTGCACCGCCGTGGATCCTCCCGCTCACCCTGGAGTTCAGTACAAGACCTAGTCCAAGCCGGTTGATCGGGAGCGGGTTAGCTCCCGACTGCCCGTCTAGAAGAGTCCGAAGTCAAAGCAAGTGTATTGAGACCTACAAGGAATGTTCCCCAAAATACGTGGAAGCACGTATCCCTGGATGCCAAGAAAAAAGTAGCACTAGGAGAGTAATTGGGAAACAGACAGGTCCCTCAACTGCCAGAACACACATTCCCTCCGACACGGGTCGCAATGCACGACAAACACATGGGTGGGCATTCAGCAAACAGAGGGAGCCAGTGAAATAGAAGAGGGAGAAGAAAAGAGACAGGATGTTATAGAAGAATGAGAAGTGCAATGGGGAGAAGAAAAATGACTTGTGAAAGAAAGGAATACTTGAGAGCCCTCTCTGTATCCAACCGTCAGGACGTGGACCAACCCACCTCGACGGGGTGTAGTTTATGAACGTATTACAGTTTGTACTGTCAAAATAGAGTCGAAATAATGTCTTACCATTGAACATTAATGCAGAATGCAGTTGAACCATCGCACGTCAAATCGCACAAAAAAGACAAACATTTGAATTTCATATTTTTTCTATTTATTAAATGGATCAAATATGTTAATATGTACATTTTTTATTTTTTAACTTTATTACTTTTGGAAATATTGCACATTGAAATTTGCTAAAAATGACGCGCAACACTAAATTAAAAGTATCACCCAGTTTAATTTATTAATTATAGAAACTCCATTCAAATTCCATTCGAAACATACATACATATTATTTTTTTTAGATTTTGCAAAATATTTCTTTTCCCAAATTTTCAATTAAAAAAATTGAAAATTGAATATTTTTATAAACTCAATGACTAAAAATTAAAAATGTATAAACTAGTTAGAGTCTAGTTGATAACTTCAGAAAAAATCAAAGTGCGATCTGATTAACTTTAAAAAATATGAATAATTTACGAATCAGCGTCTAGTACATTGCTGCAACACGCGTTTCTTGCGTTACAGGCCGGCAGTTCCTTTGGCTGATGCAGTAATTTACGTACTTTGTGAGGTGGTACAACTCCACGATTATATTTGGTTATTTAATGACGGATTCTTAACTAACATTTTGACTCACATTTTAAAATTTTCTTGTCCCTCACAACTCACTTCAAATACACTCGCTTACCGTTTGTATCGAAAGAGATTAGTTTCACTGTACCCTCAATTAGTGAGAAAGCAGTGTAAGAATGTATTTTTAAAGTTACAGTTAGTGGCTTTCAATTTCGATACCTAGACTTTAACTGTTCACTCCGATGAATGTGTGTATCCAAAGAATAAAAAATAAATGAACAATTAGAAATACTTCTTTTTGTTCCATCAAATAGTTTCAGGCGATGTAATTGTATCTTGACCCAGTTGTAGACTGGCTCGAGTGGCAAGTCCCTTTAGAGTTTCTCCAATGTCATCGCAAGGTATTTTACCATAAGACGTCGCCAAAAAAAGCCACTCTGCACAGACAGAAAATCTTCGTGGAGGATTTTTTTGTATTGTGCGTTTGAAGTGTATGAGAAAAGTAAATAATTTTGTGACATGAATTCCAAATTTGCAAATGTAATGACTCCTCTAAATGAAGTTTCACCTCCAGTAAATCACGGTTTATGTCTTAAAGATTTTCTCTTCTTAAAATCGGATCAGAAATATTAAATGGACTAACACATCTGTCGTATCTCGCGCGGTGACCGCCGCCGCTGATGTTGCACAGTATACACACGATTCACAGTACAAATTCTAGCGCTCTTTACAAGATGCGTATTGCGACATCAGTCGAACATCAGTTCAGAAAATTTTACTCAGCAGTAAAATTCGTTTCGCTGTCACGTCGACAAGCAGTAATTAAATTCGTTTCACTGACACCCATCCTTTCTTGGGGCAGTGCGAACATGTGTGATACTACTATTTCTTGAAACCCTAATCAGGCAGCCTCTTTTTATAGTTCTTCAGCACTTGGATTAAAGGCTGATCGAACACAATTCATTGGCGAATGGGCAAGGAGAGCGCTCCTTCATACATAGAATTGATTTTTTAGAATTGTACGTGTGAAGTGCCCAGTTTTTTCTTAGTGCTCACTTTTTTCTTGTATTTTATGGGAAATTTAACAAGAAATTCTCCTATATTTTTTCAAATTTTTAACAAATGGAGTTCATATAAAAAATTTTATTTTTTTAAATAATTCCCAATTTTTAAAATGAAAAAAATACTTTTTAAAAGTTATTTACAGAGGAATAAATACACTTTTCAAAGTATTAAATGAAACAAACCAGGAATTTTTATATTAAATACATTAGGAAGAACATTTGATCATATTTTCCGAAGTATCCGTAAATTCCAAAATTTAATATAGGAATGACTACACAAATAATCAATTTTCAGGCAAATATAAAATACGTTTCTCTTTTTTTGATGTTCAGATTTAAGAAAAAAAACATCGTACAATTTAAAAAAGTCTTGTGTGATTTGACGTGAAATGGCTCAGTTAAGTGAATTTGTGTTATCTGTGTGCGAGTAGGAAACACATCTAACATCGATAACAAGATTTTGGCGGGTATAACTCTTATTTTTATACTTGGCATGCGTATGAAAATGTTCTGAAATTATACAAATGTTCAATAAAAGACGGTTTTGGAGTGAAGTGTGTACTACAACTGCGATTTGTTTTTGGCATAAAAACGCACGTTTTCCCTATAAAAAAAATAGGAGTTTCGGAATGAACATTAATTACTTCAGTGTTTGAAAAACACAAGAAATAATATTTTTATGTAGCAACAGTTCTCTGAAAAGGGCATTTTAAATAATTCTATTTCCACAGCTCTTTAGCCTCTACTGTGTAAGAAGGATTATACGTAACTTGATTGAGACGATGGTTCTGATATCCATAGAGATTCTGATAGTTCCGACAATCATTTCTGCTTCTTACAGCTTTCTGAATCTTGCTACACGGAAGTAGATGATAAACAATCTATATTCTTCAATGTGTCTAACGTAGATGCGAGGTGTGCGACATTATGTCGAAGATGTGGTTTGCATCTGATGACGTTAAACCAGATGAACCGAGTATCAAATATTGCGCCATACAGGTAGATGGTAAATCTGCACATTGCGATTTAGAACCAAATGGCTTGTTTCCAAAATCTGCTGCATAAATAAAAAACATGGGTGAGTGCATCATGTAGTGAGTTCTTAATCTATATTTTAACATTACTAATAATATTTAACATTATTTGTAACATTGCTCTATTTTTTATAAACTCATTATTTTTGATACAATCTTTATTCATTTACTACTCAAATTACAATGGGTTATAATATTATTTATACAAATAAGTTTTTTGTAATTTATATTTTTTTAATAAACAGAAAACAGAAAAATTACGAAAAATAATTAAACAAAAACTAATTTTAAGAAAATATATAAGAAACTATTAAATTAAAGTTTTATTTATATTAAGCTGTCGGGTGCAAATTATAAAATAAAAAGGTTGAACTATTGGGAAACTATAGAGGATTTACGGGGCTACAATTTTTATTTAGCGCTTTTTATGATCTGCGTCAGAACATGAGATATTCTTAGAAAACGAAGGGAAAAACATTTTTTTTCTATTTTTCCCATCTTTTTTGTTGATTGTAAGGGTCAGAATCGGATATAAATGCCTGAAAAAATTCTCGAAACATCTTTATCATCTATCAAAAATCGCAAGGATAATTTAAGCCAATATTCATAAGCGTAATGTGATTAAAAAATTAAAACGTGTAAGAATCTAAAAAGCGCATTTTTTCCTTTGTACGAAGGACTCAGGATATATTGATTTAAATTCGGCGGAAAGTTTGATTTTTAACATTTCGATAACTGTTTTCAACATATAAAATTTTATCTCCCGGGGCAGATTTGCATATCTTATTCCGCTACCCCTTCGTAACAATCTTAAAAATTCGCAGCCTTAACTGCACAAACTCATGTTATTCTATTAAAAAAAAATTAATTCCAACGTATAGTAATTAATTAGTAATATATTTTAAGAAATTTACATTTGATGGCGCTGAATAGCTACTATGGGCAGACAGTAAATTTGAGAAAGCAAGTTTCTTTATTTCATCTCAAAATATTAATCAATGCTACAGAAATAAGCCGGCTGCTCAAAATCAGCTATAATAATCCATACTGCCCAAACGTTGAACTTTTATATGGCAAGTATAACGTGTTTGCAAGTTTGGAGAATTGGCGTATTGAGGGGCACGTTCTTAATTTCTATTATTCTACATACATATCTGTATTTTTTTTGTTTAAAGTTCCAATTTATGACCATCAGTAAGTTCACACTAACTACATGATGTTTTTTTTCCTCCCAATATTTTGACATTACTCAGAAAATAATACTGAAAATGTCAAAGAAAACTTCAAAATTACATTGTATATATTAACTGACTTATTTATCATTAAAAATAATTAAAGGCCGTGTGTGACGCAGTCTGGGGAGAAGTGTACCTTGTGCACTTTTCCAAACTTCTGGGATCCCTACCCTAACCCATATACAAATTGAATTATATATTCAGATGGAAATGAGCGATTTTGGCCAGAATTGAGAAGAAAATATTCGCTACAACGTAATGATGACTCTGTAAAGGCAAATCTGCTAGCGGCTATTATCCCTTATTGTGCCCTTTGCGAAACATTCGGCTTACTACCTCGATGATATAGACAACGATAGAAAACGTAGGCTCCCGCGGCCGGAATCAGTATCTACTTGGCTGTCCAGCTGACGCCGCTCAGACTCCCTTTCACCCAGACTTCTTCGAAAAGAGAAACTTCCTAGGGTGGAACCGCTCGCTCAATATTGAATGCGAATTTGCCCCTCTGCCTTCCATTCTTTTGAACTTTTCCAATCCAACCCATGACCCTTGGCGGGTGTATAAACGAGGAAACACGATAATCGCGTTCACAAGTTTCCATGGTCGATGCCCTGCTGTGGAAGCGAGGCAGGAGTCCGGGAAGTAGCAGAGCCTGAAGTGACGGGCGGACCAGGGCGGCGAAGGCGCGGGGGAGGTGCCGTAGCCTAAACGAGGGGCAGCAGCGCAAAGCGCCAGCGTCTAAAAATGGACCTCTCGAGGGGAAAACCTCTCGCCAGCCGTCGACACAGCGTCAGTTGTTCACAGTACAGCTTGGGCTAGTACACGTGTTGGGAACGGGGCCGTCTCCAAACGTATAACTTCCGCACGTCAATTTGTCGGTGGCAGAATAAGGAACTAGAGTTTATTCATCAAGTCATCACCTTCAGCAACTACAAAAGGAACAAACAACGTTTTAAGTTTTAATTTTGAAATCATAGGTCCGAACACGCAGTGAAGAACTCCCGATGATGATGATTACAGCTTATGCTTATTGTGCATTCATAAATTGTAAAGATTTATATAATCACAGTACAAATTGTGGATATAATTTTGAAGCAAATCATGTTAATTGATGTGATTTTCTAAATAAAATTTCTGACGATTCTAGTTGTTGAGATGGTTGTCTTCTGTACCGTTCTACATAAGTTTTCTGGAGATCCAATTCCTTGAGACTTTGATTGAAGGTATTCGTATGATGATGATTTGATGCAAGGAACTTTGATGCAAGGTATTGGGCTGCAAACCATTGTTGTGTGTAGACTAAGAGACCCACATACCTAGTCTTCTTTTCCATGCATTTCCACCGAAGTTTTAAAGTGTTCGGAATCGATACATCAATAACAATGTATGGGCTGTTTTCTTTATAGAACAAAAACATCAATTTCTGATGACTTCTGTCTGTGAGAAAGTTGTGTCCCAGTACAAACGATTAAAACAATTTTCCAAAACACATACTGGTTTACACATGTATGATGCACTCGCAAATCAGATATTAATTGGTTCATCTGGGTTTATTCTTGTCGTTTTTTTTCGCTACGTCATACCTGTTCCCATAATTTCATCCAGATAGACCTGTGCAGCCTGATTTCATGTACTGAACTAATACAATTTGGTCACCACCGTATCGGTGGTGACCAAATATTACACCATATGACCATCTATCACACTTGGATCTTCAAGTAGGTAATTTCTGTAATTGTGGGTCGGAATTACATAAGTTTGTACGGCAACCATTAATCCTTCCTTTCCAAGGGAGATCTGTCATTAAATCAACTAGTAGTTCGACGCCTCCGGGTCGACATGTACTTACTGATCACATTGGGTTGTCTTCCATGCACGGGTTTTGCCATGCATGCGTCGAGTGTTCGCTGAATACAGAGTACCTTAACATTTACTTATGACTGACATAATTTTAATGGTGTCAATCTGTCCTCTGGGTGAACTGTATCATGTAGTTTGGAAACAAGAAAAAGCATGGAAGAATTTTCTGAGGCCCTCGTCGTGCTTGCAAAACGTGTTAATGTCTGCCGAGGAGTCGAGGGATGTCTTTTCGAAAGTTGTTCAAGCCTTTTCGAAAGTAGCACTCTTATACTTTGTTGAATTTCCTCTGCCTATGATATTCCACGACACAATTTTAAGTGAGTAGCTTAAGGTGGCAAGGGTGTGTTAATTTTGGAGCGTTCCCTTCACTAAGTTCCGTTTTTAAAATTTTTCGTACTCTACGGCCGAATTTGATGATTAGTTCTTTTTTTATTCTAGTATGATTGATACGCAGAGCTTGTTCCATTGCCTAATTCATGACATTATTCAGCCACCATCCCTTATATGTTACCACATATAAAGTACTTTGCAATTTTCATTTAACAACATTAACTTTTTGGCATCTGTCCAGTCCAAATCTTTCTACCGTTTTCAAGTGTATGCTGGCTGAGTCTTGGGTAACGTATAGAGCGTACATCATCCGTAAGTCCGTAATATCATCCGTAATAGATTTACATCATCCGTAAATCCTAGAAAATTAATGCGATATAATACTCTCTTTCCTGTGTTAATTGCAAATCCGAATGTGGCGTTTCAAACATTGGACAAGGCATTTAGGCACAAAATAAAACAGCGGACTCAGTGAATGTGCTTGAAATATTGCTAGTTTAATGGCGATCAGAATCAGTGACCGGAATAGGCCTTTTCAAAAGAAGCTTCGTTCTTCAGGTTTTTACCACATGTTGTAGGGACGTGATTATAGATGAACTGGCTTTGGTTACTAGTAATACTTCGATTTCACAATCATGGGGAAGTCCCGAAGACATCCCGAACAAAACTAATGCATTTAAATCTTCTCTAAGCCGACCACAACAGTTCCCGACCAGCGATCATCAATTCCTCAACAAATCAAATTTTACTACTTTAAGACGTCTAATTTTATCCACGTTTCTAAGATTTTTTCAATATCTTATGACCTTTTTCTGCTAGCTGCAACTTGCGGCCTTGGTGGCAATCGGCGATGATCACGGGGTTTCTCAAGCGGTAGGCTGTACCGCCGTACGACTGTACGGCTGTAACTTTGCATTGGAAGCAGATTTGACGATTTCTCCTTTAGTTTGCAATACAGTTCGACGTTGAACGTCTTTTTGCTGTGCAGTGTAGCCCATTATTGTGTAGGGAGTGCAATAGGGAAGTTTGTTTTCGCTACAATTTTTATTTCATCCTGGCAAACAGCAAATATCAATCGCAAAACGAAACTGACATTCCTTTCTCTCGAGACTTGCTTATCAATGATAAGGGAAAGTGAAAAGGGTAAGTACAATGAGAGCTAGCTAATATGTTTAATTGTGGTAAAAGTTAGAAATAATTAATTCTAGCCAATTGGGAACAGTAGTTGAATATTGGCAGAGTTGGACAAGTATTTAAACAACCAATTTTCCGTAGTGAAATCTTTTATACCAAAACAAAATTATTTTAAAATGTATTAATTTTTAAGATACTTCATGTCAAAGTTGAACGTTTTAGGTATTTGAGTACAAATGTTCAGTTTATCGAACTCAAAACCTATTGACGAATAGAAAAATGGCAACATTATGACATATCAAGAACGTTATTCAAGGAATTTCGATAAATTTAATTTTACATTAACGCATGTGCACAGTTTTGCACATAGGACTCAGGGAAATATTATCTCAGTCCACATGCACAACTGCAAAACAATGCAACTAGTACATATATGCACAGGCTCCTACGCGGGCCACGAAATAGTTCCACTGAAGGAGGAACGGGGAACAGGCAAATAAACACTGTCGCGAAAATGTACAAATAAATGCGTACAAACACATACAAACACGAACAAAGAGACACTCAATATTTAGATAAACAGTTTTTTCTTCAAGGATTCCTTTGTGCGTCCACACCAGAGTATGTCTGAAAAACCTTTCCGAAGAAATACAGGAGAAAGAGATCACACCCCGAGACTGTTTTGGCAAGGATCGTAAGTCGGCTTAAGAAGACAAGAACAAAACCGTTGAGGGTGGCGTGTGAAGTCAGACATTCCACGAAGCACAAAATTTTCAAATGTTTCTGCTTCCTCAATATCGTTAGTAATATTTTGCCTACTTTGCAAGTACGGATTAAGTCTTGAATTTGGATGCCGCACAATTTCGTACAGCGCGTATTAACTTGGCAAGCAAATATCTACGCGAAACAATTATTTTGTGGTAAATTATTAACAATTGTGTATAGGAAGAACAAATTGTGACATAATTATTAGGTTATGGTCCTCGTTTTAAGATGTTTATATGAATCTCAAATAATATGTTGTAGTTCTCCAAGTATGTATCCCCGAAAAATATATCTTGAGATATATTACTAATATTAAAATTGTGTGTTCATGAAAATGGAATGATATTTCAGCTAAAGGTTTTCATTTAATATATGTGAAAATCCAAATTTCTACAAGTACCTTAAATACTATTGGACTGCGTATGTAATTTGGAGTTCGAACTTCATCGACCAGTAAGTCCTTGGTTCAATTGATTGATCATTTCTTTTTTCCCAGCACGTCAATTGCTATGACCATTAGTCCCGTAAACATAGCGCATGTTTTATCATAGCAGTGCCAGTATATTGGCCCTGCTAGATGGTGAGATCCAACGCCGACCTGCACGTTGGCCGGAATTCTTCCCTAACCAGGTATCTCGCATCAGAGGGCACCGCTCCACCTGGGACAAGCTCTAAGCACAAAACCGATCTCTCAATATGTGTGACAGTGCGTGAATGTAAGTGTGTAGGTAAGGAGTAAGGATCAGACCAAGAAGAGGAAGGAAATATCGCTCGCGATCCGTGGTCCGTTTGTTAGGGTATTGCATTCGCCTCGTATTAATGGTAGAAATAACAGAAAATTACAGATCAGGGCAGTCGAT
Organism: Teleogryllus occipitalis; assembly: GCA_011170035.1. NCBI lineage: Eukaryota > Metazoa > Arthropoda > Insecta > Orthoptera > Gryllidae > Teleogryllus > Teleogryllus occipitalis. The sequence goes on from BLKR01011376.1 coordinate 23,814, forward strand.
CCCTCAAATTCTCCTCTAGAGAGCGCCTGAACTCTGCCTAGCTGTCAAGATGTCGAAAACCTTGCCAATTTTGAGACTCGAACCCTAGGATCTCCCTCCAAGTTGCCATTTCTAACTGTGTCAGAAATTCCTCACCCGTGCCTGAATGAGATTTTTTGACACCGTCTGCTCTCATCGATCGCTTCCGTCATTTCCTCCGATCAATAATAGGAGAATGCTGGAGCAGAATCACGAACACCTGCCCATGGACCGCCCTCAGCTTTCCCAATCCATACTCAATCTTATTCTTACAGCCTTACGATGAGCCGATTTCCTATTCCCAAAGGGCATCCGCGATGATGGGCAAATACTTAGTAGTAAAATTACTGGAAACATAAATTGATCGCGGCTGTCTGCGGCTAAGTTCAGCTTTTGCACGGCTTGGACAGCCCTTGTCATGACGAAACGTCGCAGGCGGAGCCTCACAAACCATCGTAGCCAATCTCAACGCAGGGGGGAGTGCCCTAACAAAATTACGTCGTACAAAATGGCGGGCGCCGCCAGTTCAGATGTGGAAGTATTTTCAAATGAAAAATACATGAAAGAAACACTTGTATGAACATGAAAGTAAATGCATTGAAATATATATGAACTCATAGCACTTAACCACTGTTAACACAATTCTTTCTGAAGAAATTACATTGATATCAGATAAAATAACACTAATTTTAGAACAATTACGTTCTTATAGATATTTAAATTCCAATATTCTTGTCCAAACGCAATTTATGAACTTTATCAAATGACCAGTTTACTACAGAATTTTGCGATAAGAAAAACGATTATAATTGCACATTTTCAATTGTTCATATGTATATTACATTTGCAAAAATGCAAAATACTGTCTTTCTCGAATCGTTAGGACTTCTAGGGAACCATTTCAATAAAAGAAAGTAAAATTCAAAGACCAGCTGTATATTTATCATTAAAGTAACAATTAAACTAGATATTAAGCAATTAATTTGCATCTCATGTCAAAATTGTTATTTTGCTATCATCAAATCAGGGACAGTTTGGGGACACTCCCCGGCAGGAATAGCGCATATTTCGGAATTGTTTATAAAATTGTTAATTATTGCAAAATTGTTAATTCGCAGTTTTTGGTTCTGGGACATCAGAAAACCCTTCCCACTTTAGAATTGCAAAATTTGGAAATTGTTTATAAATTTTTGAATTTTACAAAAAAAGTATTGCTTTTTTAAAATTGCCTTTAAACGAAATGTAAAATTCCGCAATCTGATTAGCGCTTTCTTTCGTTTTCGAGACACGTAATTGTTTATAAGAAATTAGCATGTCATGACAACCCTTTTTTTGGCTGTTCCCACGTTAAGCTTTTCTACAAGCCGTTTTGCAACGGCTCGCTTAGTTTCTCCGGCAAATACATTTGAAGTTCCTAACGGGGTGGAGGGGACAAGCGGCCACAACGCTTGCATTAATTGCCACGAAAATTGTTGCTGGTTAGATATTCCTGGTTTTCAGCTCCTTAATTTTTCATTTTATTCCAAACACTTTAATTTCCATTTGTTTAACAATTACAGCATAAATTTTAAAATACTACTCGAGTCGGCTACCGAACAATCTTCAACTTGGGAGCAAGAAAGAGTCATCAATTGGCTTCCAGAAATACCTCCCGGTGAAAATTGCGTCCTTCCTCCACACGTTTCAAGGCGAAATAGCCTGAGCTTGTAAGCGTAAATCGTAACACTCGCTTTCCCTCGAGAAAGCCTTTATCCACCTTCTTAGGAAGCCAATTCTTTACATATAAAATTGTGGAAAATTTTTCAAATTAAATATACAAGAAAACAATAATTTTGCATTAATTGTCTTGACGTATAAATATAGACATTAAAGCTTCCGGCTCCTCAGTATTCACACGCACCAAATACGAAATACATTGTTATAACATTTACAATTTCACTCTAAACAGTGTCTGCTGCCTTTAGAAGCATATAGCATCAGCATAGAATATGCGAAAAAGTAATAATACTATTATAATATTGTATTTACATATGTTTATTTATGGACATTTGTAATTGAAGGAATGTGAACTTACGTATGCAGTTAAGTAAATTTCAATGAATGTGCAAAGTTTGCAAATAAACATGTTTTTAAAATTCAATTATTCCAAGTTCAGAACAATTCCTAGACGCATTCTTTTCCATTCGACACTAACACGCCAATGATTTTTGACACTACCCTCTGAATCTAAGTGGATTGTTTGAGGTCATTGCTTATCGCGTCAAAATCATGGAAACGTCTTCGAAATACGTATACGCCGAGGTCATCTTCATGAAACACAGAAAATCTCATATGAAAGAATCAGTCGTCATTTCAACAATGAAGCTACTACGACATAATAATCATAATATCCTCAATTTCGTTTACTTTTTGTGTTCTTTCGAGCGTGCTCCGTGTCTCTGAGTAGCAAACATTAACAAAATCGTTAAAATGAAAAGTAACGATTTAGGATGAAAATTTAGGATGAAGAAGTTCACATCTCCTTATAATTGTTTGTAGAAAGTCATATCAGGTTAGTATTATTGTCAATAAAATTGTAGTTTTATTTAATTTGAAATAATTGCTTGGATATTTTGGGGTTTAATTAAGAAAATATAGCTACCCGAAGTTGACGCTATGAAAAGTAAACATTTCGAGGTTTCCACTACGAGACGTATTTAGTCATCCCTATTCATTCGCTTAGTATACAGCAATCGCCTTCATTTATCATCGATCATGTTACATAGGGTTTCTAATGTTTATATGATACCGGGTGTCCCACCAAATATGGACCACCCCTGTAACTTCTAAACGGTTCAGGGTATCGAGTTGAAGTTTTCGCTGAACAATGCAAAATCTTGGGGCAGGAAACATGCTGGTAGAGGAATTCTGTATAATAGTTTTAGTTTTCGAGAAATTTAATCATCTCTGATTTTTTAAATTGAACTATATATTTTTTCATTAGCAATGTTATCATCATGAATATTGGAATAAAATGATTTATCATATGTTAGTATTTTAAGAGTAATTTGAGTATAAAATTAGATTTTTTGGCATCACATTTTCAAGTAAACGGGTAGCCTTTGCAACAGTCGCCGTTTTGGGAAGGTGGCCTTCGCGACGTTGATACTGTTTTGTGAAGAGAGGAGTGTGAGAGGGATGGCCGTGTAGGATGAAGGTGTAATTGCAGCAATTCATGATCTTGACATGAAAATCAAATGAACAAACATCAATTTTAACGATCTGAATGAGAATTTTTTCCCAGTTGTTGATCTGAGTTGAGCTTTTCTTCTTCTGAAATTCCAAATCAACGATAATCGAAAAGAACGACATAAAAAATATCGTAGCGAAAACGATGATAATAATAATAATAATAATTATAATAATAATAATAATAATAATAATAATAATAATAATAATAATAATAAAGGTCATTTCTAAATTTACAAAACTCGAACTCAATGCAGAAACAAACTATCACTTTAATACATGGGAAGCGAATGAATTCTTAAAGATTTTCATTGTAATATCTTGACTAATTCATCAAATAATAGATAGGTAAACATTTTCTCTTATTATTCACAGTAACTTAACTTCCTATTTAAACACGTACTACCAGAAGAACAAAGTAATAAAAAACTTGAAATACTCTTGACAGTTCTATCAGTGTAACTACCAAACTTTAACAAAAATGCATATCTTCATTCGCTACTGTTCATTCTGATTAGAGAGTTTTTCATTTCATAGCGCCAAGTGCTGCCTCAAACTTGAAAATGCAGAAGACGGAAGTGTACAGTTTTCTTTTCCATTCAAGAACAGCAGTCGTATGGTTGCAAAGTGGACGAGTGATCATTTTAATTAAAAATGACATTTACCAACGAAGAGACGGTGGTTGGCTTCTTGTTCAGTTTGAAAATGATATTTATTATTATTAACATCTTCTTTACGCTACAAACTTCTTATATCGTTCTTTGGAACGATCAATGTTTTGAAATTTTAGTAGAAGGCAAGTTAAATCCAAATAAATAAATGGAAAATGTCTCCCATTCTGATTGTCAAAATTGGTATTTCTTAGTGTGATGTCTGTGCCATCACCAAGAATTGCTGTAGTTATGCCTCTTATCCCCCACTGCCACCCCTCTCAGTCAAGACGCAACAGTCTAGACGTCGTGATGGCCACCTTCCCCAAAAGCGAGAGTTGCAAGATCTGCTACACGATTACCTGTTTAATTCAAAATCACATGTCAGAAAGCCTAATTTTATACTCAAGTTACTATGAAAATATTAGCAAATGATACATCATTTTAATCCTCTTTTCATGGTCTATCCATTGCTGGTGATAAAAATATATAGTTCCATTTAAAAAATCGAAGATGATTAAATTTCTAGAAAATTAAAAATATTATAGATAATTTCTCTACGGCTCGTTACTTGCCCCATGATTCCGCATTATTCAGCAAACACTTCATTTCGATACCCTGAACCGTTTAGAAGTTGTGGGGGTGATCCATAGTTGGTGGGACCCGCTGTTTATGTAATAACATTACAACTGCATTCTGACGGGCAGGAATTCGGGCTCTGTAATTATTCTTTTTTGCGTGTAACCTACTCTGTGGTGTGTGAAAGTGTATTTATTTATATATTTATTTTTACTTTCTCGTACACATTCGGAGTAACAAAAGTAATATTTAGAGAGGTATATATGTAATGTTGCAGTAAATCAGTGTCGAGAATTTAATGGAATTACACGTTTTGGGATCTTAAGTTACCAAGAGAGTGTTGTTATTATATCAAAACCTCCGTCTCTCCGTCCTTGTGTCCGCTGGTCTGTCTGTCTGTTTCTCTGTGAACATTAGTGAGTAACTTTTCGTAGAATTTTTGTCAAAACTAATTTTCCATTAACGATCTGGCCCGAATCGAGGCCCTGCTATTTTGAAAATAATTCTTTAAATTTTGGGGTAATTTAGTTGAAGCCCCAGAAGAGCATTTTCAAACTTTTCTTCAAAACGGCTCCAAAGTTTTTCGACCTACATATGTAACCACAGTCGAACATCCGCCAACGTCGGAACTCGAACTCTAGGGCCTCGCGGTCAGTAACGTTACAGGGAAAACTGTAACGATGCCACTGAGCTATCGCAACCTTTGCAACGTGTACTTCAAAACATTGTAAGTCTTTTTCCATACAAAGTTTTAATTTTTCAATATGACAAATATTCCATTGTTTCGTATTATTCGTGCGCATAGTAAATTTAACTTAAAGCTTCCTGCTTGAATCGTGTGTAACAAATCGGACAAATTGTATATTTGAAAATATATTACAATACAATTAATTAATTATTACAATTAATACAATGAAGATCTATTGAGTGACAAAATGATCTTCCTCTAAAACTGAAAAATGTACCGAAACGAATGTTTGCTATTGTGGCAGTTTTCTGTATACTATTCGTTACTTCTGTGAACGTTGTCAGAAGAATACACTGCGTTAGACGAAAGATAATTATACATATTTCTTTCTTAACGTAATCTGCTCTTCATTATTAGTCTTTCAAATCATCTCATGTGCACGTTTCTTAAAATATGAGTGTTTTCTGCAAAAGTTTGAGTTATATGGTGACAATATATATGTTTTCGAACACCACCAATACACATGCTGGAGACTTATTTCCAAGTGCAATCGTTTTCAATACTAAATTTTAAAATACGTTTTATTTAGAATTTTGTCTGAAATAAACAGTAGTTTTGCGATTTTTCGAAAGAATTTTCTGGCATCAAGAACATTGTAATATTCAAAACACTACATAAGTAACCTGCCGAAGGACAATATCGTAGCGTATTTGGTTGGGTGGCTTCTTCTTGTGCTGAAGATCTCGGGTTCAAATCCTTGCATGCACTACTCATTTTTTATTCTGTACATTAGAGTATGTATCTGACAAATTACTTTGAAATCAGTTGTAGACGTGGAATTTTATATATCGTTTTGCTTTCCAATAATTATACATTTTTTTGTCTCTCAGCCGTGTCTCTGTCGTTTCCTTAAGGTTTATTAGAAGAATGAAGTGTTAGTAGTGTAAAAGTTGTAATATATTACGTAACCGTTACCAATAAAACAAGAAAATAAGACCGGTTTTTTTTATTGTTTGTATTGGTAGTCAGATGAATAGAAAGTGAATAACTGCGTCAGTGGTAGGTGCTTTTTTCAATTACATATTTTTGAGAATCGACTAATTACCAGCTGCACTGAAACCCTTATTTTCCGAAAGAAAGCTGTAACGGCTATTCAAGCCAGCGGTGTAATTTTTGTTATCTTAGCTGGGAAGCGATAACCGAGCAAGTGGCAACAGCTCAGAATTTGGCAACAGGGCATTGGACACAGGAGGCCTGTGGCCGCCGCTTGGCCCTTTAATACAAGGATGGTTTCTTCATTGTAGGGAAGAAAGTGAGAGGGAATTATGTGAGCTTATTGCACTCGTCGGTCACAAATCATATGCGACCGCGCCATGTGTCTGCCTGAATTTTGACATTTGCAAACACGTTAGGAACGTATGTTGGCACGGTGTATAAAAAATCTGTTCCTCAATGCTTCTGTGCGAAATTGGTTTTTGATCTGTACGAGAATTCGTAAACGTGTTTTAAATTAAAAATTTTACAAAACAATATGAATATCGTCATCCATTTTTAACATGAATAAAGTAATATATTTACCCAACAGAAACGTGAATTATGAAGACAGAATATTAACAAAAGAATTGGGATCCCTTAGACCAGACTTGTGCATCAATCAAATGTCCAGTAATGAAAATAGGTCGGACATTTAAGCGGTAAATATTCTTATATTTGGTGCCCTCCCTGGTTACTAATCTGGTCACCCTAGAGGCGCCACTAGATCATAGCTACCTTAAAACACTAAGAAAGCAAATTCATTCACTTCTTAAATTCCCTAACATTCACTGATCACATATGACCCTGTAGGTCATATGTGGTCAGTTATGGGATTGAAAATAGAAAATACAGTTTGTCTAATAAAAAATATTAAACATGCATGTCTGAGAGACCGAAGTTTAATTGACCCTGCGACTACGGCAACGTTGCTGAAATCTATGTTGCAAAGACTAGAGACAATAATCAAAGCAAATGGAATTCATACCCAGTATTAAATAACGTAATATGTTTTGTTCAACAGCTGTGTACGAAAACTTTTTAAGCTTACAAAAACGGCCATTTTATTTTGTTTCCAAATACCAGAGAGTTGGTAACATTTTGAACTTTTGTAATATAAGGGAATAAAAAGAGTATTCTTAATTTCTAAACTTGATATCTTTATTCTTTCTAACATATCGTTCGTATTAGATTCGTAGAAGTTTCTGCTAGAGTTTTCTAGTTGTTCGCAAGGCCGTCCTTTGGCCTAAGCAACTGCCATGAGTCCCAACTTCAGACGGGGACATAGATAATTGAAATAAAATACAATAGGATCCCCAATAAATTTGTATTACACTCTTAAAACCCATAAATATGTAAAGACATTTTTTTATCATTTTTACTGTTGAAATAGCTTCTTAAATATCGCAGGGTTATTGATAAAAGTGATCAATTCCAAAAATTTGTGGTTTTGGATAAAAGGCATTTACAGGTATCTAAAAATCAGTGTACTGTTTTCGATTTTCATAGTATTTATTGTAATGCTACATCTTCTATATTATTATCGTTTTATCATTAGTTTAATTTTTTGTTATTCAATTGGTCAATTTTCGCAAAAAAAATGCAATTTTTTCAGTTGTGAGAACACGCTAGAAAAATTCAAACTTTTGCAATTTTTGAAAATCCTGTTAACCGTGAAAATAGAACCTATGCCACTTTTATAAGTGTATTTTGCTCTGTTATTACAATAAATTTAAAGAAAAAATTTTGAGCAAAACTTTTGAGAAAATTTCGAGAATGTCCGTGGGGCTTGATCTAAAAACCCCCAAGTTTTAAAGAATGGTTTTAAAAATTTCAAAGCTTCAACTACAGATAGACAGATGTTTCTCTAATTTGAAAAAAATCCTACGCATGGTTTAAGCGCTAGTAGTGTTCACAGACGGACAGACGGCGGGCGTTTCGCTTGCAATTGAGTTTTCGGTATCAAGGACCAACAAAATAGGAATTTTGGCTACATCACATATAAGAGGACTTTTTTCTCTTAATTAAGCAACTGCATTTATCCACTTTTTCGTTATCAGGATCTGGCAATGAATTTTTTCTGCCGAAAATCCACCGTTTTTTGGCGAAGCATTACATAACTTTCTCTACATTACGTATATTACTCCGTATATACGTAGGTATGCAAGAAAGTAAAAATGATATTTCATTAAAATCTGTCTCCTATTTATAATATACTCGTATAACTGTGTTCAGCATGCTCTTAATAATTCACTTCACCACAATAAGAGCATCAGTTAACCCCATACTGCAGTTAAGTGAATAATTTTTATCATCATACGTTTCTGCATCCCACGAAATTTTCTAACACTTGAAAATTAATAATTTGTATTACTGTTTCTTATATTAACTTCATATTATTATATAATAAGTTTGGCTAACTTAAGATAAACAAATGCAAAAGAAATAAATAAAAAACATATCTGGCCCAGTTAACCAAACTGTCCTGTATATCAATACAAGTAACTGGAGTTATTTTCTGACGTTAACTATCCACTCCACACAATTTTGCGTAGTGTAACGATTATGGACAATGTACTGAAATTACATATTATAATGTTCTAACCGAAGTGCTAGCGGTACGTTTTTTCGAAATTTTGATTAATAAAAACTAATGGCGGCATGCATGGTAATAGTCTAATTTTTTGATATTACAATTGTTTGGTGATGGAAACACCAGAATAACGTTCGTAAAAAACTATTAATTTTAACTTACTTTCATTGAGCGAAATAACTTCTTTACCGTGCGATAAGTTAGAGCCCTGATGAGTCCCAACGAAAAAAGTACGTCTTAATCCATTTATCGAGTACTTTATGCTATCAAATGAAGCTGAATAATAATGTTATCTTCTAAAATATTTTGATGTTTCGATAGCAGGAAAGTCGACAAATGAGGACATTAAGCGACAGTGTTGCGTAATATTCATTTTCCCACTTCCCTGGCAATATTCTGCGTCCGTTTATTTTCTGACTCTCAATTTACAATTAGAGAAAGCGTACATCCCCATATCCGTTCTGATAGACTGAAACATTTTCTTGAGAAACTTCAATAAAATATTTCAATAGTTTTTAATTTTTTAAACTTAATTTAATTAATTTAAATTACTTAATTAATTTAAGTTCATTCACAATTAACTTTGTAATTGCAGAATTACATGAATTCAAAAAGATTGGTAGGGCTGTATTAGTATTTTTTGATATTTTGCGATTAAATAAAAAAAATAGTTCACGCATTGGTAGTGATGTAAAAAGCCGATAATAATATTAACTTATACCCCCGTTTTTATATATTTATATTATGAGACTTGAGATTGGAAATTATACGTGCAATTTTTCTTCCTGCAGCCGTCGACACTGTCGCTTTTGGGGAAAGTGGCCTTCGCGACCTTTCCCATTCTCGCGAAAGTGCCGGCGCCGCGAAGGCAATCTTCCCCAAATGCGACAATGGCAACGGTTGCTAACAGGAAATCTCGTACATTTAGTTCCAAATCACATGTCTGAAAGTATAATTTTATACTCAATATACTATCAAAATATTAACGTATGTTACATCAATGCATTCGTCTATTTATGATTATCTATCGCTAGTGAAAAAAATATATGGTCCCATTTAAAAAATCAAAGATAATTAATTTTCTCGAAAACTAAAAATATTTCGAATTATATCTCTGCTGCACATTACTTCCCCCATGATTCCGCATTGTTAAGCGAAAACTGGATTTCGAAATCGGGAACAGTTTAAAAGTTATGAGGTGGCCCA